>CAIGRN010138721.1:0-28114 GCA_903798345.1 Fraxinus anomala
TTTTATTCTAATATTAATTAGAATATGATTTCTAATTCATTTAAGATTAGGATTTTTTAAATTTTTATTTTAATTTCCTATTATTAGTAGAAGTATGAAATAATTTTGCCTATAACTATAGGGATATTATACACTTTTTGAAGAATCAATCATATATCAATATAAAGCAAGATTACTCCAATATAATTCTTATTTCCAATTCTTATTATAAGAATTTCACAAACGCTTCTGCACCAGTAACTTACATAGAATTAAGTTATAATTCATCAAAATGACCCACAAAGATCTTAGCTTAATGGCCTAGATCTTATCAAGAGCTTGAAAACACTACAGAGGTATTTAAGGGAAGGAAAATGAGGACTTGGAAAATGAAGGAATCAGAAACTTCAAGGACTATATTGCAGCAATCAGAAACTTTTGAGGAAGATTCACAACAAATAGAAAATGTAGGGATAAGACGGCATAATATTGAAATTTCAAGGACTATCCACTCAGCCGAAACTAGTTTGGACAGGGGCAGTAAACATTGGCGCAACTTGGATGAAGTTCTTAGAAGTTTGGGACCAGTTGCAAATTGGGATGAAGACCAAGTGAAACATAGTTTATTGAATCATTTTAAGAGCTATAGAATCGAGCTAAGCTCGCAACTTAGATAAGTTGTAGAGAACTTAGATAATAGTATCATTAATAGATCGACTAAAAGGTTGAAATGTTAACAAGCAATTAAATCAGAGACCAATTTGGTCAACCAGACCAATGGTAGTCACAAAAAGAATAATCAAGTTTCAGTTTTAATTCCAAGCGCACTTGGGCCACTTGTGAAAGGTGGTTTTAAGGCATTGTTGGAGTTGGTTGACCCTTGGCTTGGTTGTAAAGAATATTGCACAAAAATTCAGTCACCAATCAATTAAAAATAATTTAAGCAATATGAGATTGGATGTGCAAAGCTATAATAAATAGGATATTCTAGAGTCCGCACTAAAGGCGATGGATGTAAGTGAAGTGAGAGCGGATACCTCACCTTTCTATCAGAGCACAAAGGAATATGTCATGGACGATTTTGTATTCACTCATGGAGATCAGAACTAAGCTATGATTTTCTGAAATTGGGGTATAATAACAAATGTACAAAATCTCTTTCAACTAGTAAGTCAAGAAATGAACATGTGCCAAAGAAATATTTCACACGACAATGATGGTGAGAAGTATGACTAGGGCGAACAAAGTATACTTTATTTAACTCTTATATTGTATTTCCTTTCTCAGAATGGAGTAAGTTTATTTTTGCACCTTTCATTGGAGATCTGTTCATCCCTCCTATCTATGTACAATTTTCAACTTTTTCAATAATAAAATATTACAAATATTGTGGTATGTGAATGCCTTACCATTCTTAAGTGCATAAACACTGTGCATTGTAATTGTTTCCTAACTGCTTTTATTGTCTACATCTAGCTGTTAGGAATAAGTAATTGGGTTAGTCACTCATTTTCTGCTATAAAACATAACTAATCTTGAACAAGTCCAGTTGATGACTTTCAAGACAATCACTCCTTTCCATAGAACCGTGCATATCCAATCCAACTAAACTATAAACACAAGTTGGTGGAGGAAGTTTCTCAGTAACCTAAAATGTTTTCCTTGTCTGCCAGAATCCTCTTAGCTAAAATTGGATGTCCAAACATAATTCCTTTTCGAACCTTGAAGTAACGTTTCTCCTAGATGATAACCAAATTAGTCTCTTTGAAACGGTAATAGAACAAGGTCAGATTCTTTAGGTATTCATTAAACAAAGAAGCAAAAACCGAGAAGTTATTTATGAACACTTTGATATGATCTAAAGAGCATAATATATATGCAAAGGTATCTTAAGGACATGTGAATATTGTCTTCGTCTGATTCTTTTGGGCTACGGGATTTGATTGTAACCCGAATTACCATAGAACAAAAAAAGAAAAAAAAATGTAATGAGAATGGCAAGCAATTCTTTCCAACATCCAATTAATAAATTGCAAAGGAAAGGGATCCTTTTGAATTACACCATTTAGATTGCGATAATCAATGTGAATTCTCCATCCGATAATTCTCCTTGTCGAAATGGGCTTATTGTTCTAATATTTCATTACCATGATTCCTTCTTTCGCTAACACAACTTGAAATGGATTGCCCCATGCACTATCTCAGTTTGGATAGATAATCCTGGCACCAAAAAGCTTCAATGCCTCATCTCTGACCAGCCAAAATGGTTTGGTTTGGTTTGGTTTGATATGAAAATTTCCAACAGTTTTAAAATGGTTTGGTTGGAAAATAGGTCAAAATTGTCGAAATTGAACCGTGTTAACCCCTACTTGTAATATTATGAACATCCCGTCTTTATTGTTGATTGATTGATGTAAGATTCAGTACTAAAATGTTATATATACTTCCCTTGCTTATGTTATATTCATACTTGTATAAATAGTATATATGCCTATAATTGTAGACAATGCATGGAAAATTGGGTTGGCTGCTATGTGGAGAGATTATTTGTTATCATATAATAGAGTAGCTTCCTGTGGATGATTAATTTTCAAGTCTTGGAACAAAAACCTGAGCCACTCACAACATGCATTTGCTATTGCCTTATATTCTGCCTCTGCTAAAGACCTGGATATTTTGCTTTGCTTCTTCGATTTCCAAGATATTAATGAGCTTCCAAGCATCACACAATACCCAGTGACACTTCGTCGTGTATCAGGACAAGCTCCCCAGTCTGAGTCACAATAAGTATGGAGCTGCAATTCTGATTTAGCAGGAAATAGTAATCCATGTCCTAGTGCTCCTTTTATGTATCTCAAAACCTTGTTGACAGCACTGAGATGAGAGGTGCGAGGTGCACTCGTGAATTGACTCAATAGTTGTATTGAATACGAAAGGTTTGGCCTAGTAATTGTTAGATACAACGGCCTTCCAATGAGCCTTCTATATCTGCTAGGATCAGGAAGTAGTTCTCCATTAGTTTTAGAAATCCTCATATTTTGATCCAGAGGTAATCTTGCTGGCACACTCCCTAATGTCCCTGAGTTTGATAGTATGTCCAAACCATATTTTCGTTGGCAAATATAGATTCATCTATCAGACCTTGCTACCTCTATTCCCAAAAAATATTTCAATATGCCTAAACCCTTGATCTTGAATTTCTTATTAAGCTAAGCCTTAAGAGAATCAGTGTTGTTTGCTTCACTACTAGCCACAATAATATCATCTACATAGACAAGTATGGTAGTGAAGGAACTCCCATTCGACCTTGTAAATAGGCTATAGTCTGCTTTTGATTGAGTGAACCCTTGTTCGATGATGAAATTTGAAAACTTGGAATACCATTGTCGAGAAGCCTGCTTGAGGCCATAAATACTTTTCAGCAACTTACACACACCTTCAAGCCCCATGCATCTGGGTGACCAGGAGATACTTCCATATACACTTCTTCTTCTAAATCCTCGTGTAAGAACGCATTGTTTACATCGAATTGATGCAAAAACCATTCCTTTACAGCAGCAACAGCAAGCAAGGTCCTGGTGGTTACCATTTTTGCAACAGGCGAAAACGTTTCATGGTAATCTAATCCCTCTTGTTGTGTGTATCCCTTCGCCACAAGCCTGGCTTTATACCTTTCAACACTCCCATCAGCTTTATACTTTACCTTATACACCCATTTATACCCAATGGATCTCTTGTTGGGAGGAAGGTCTGTTACAATCCAAGTGTTATTCATCTCAAGGGCAGTAATCTCGGCATTCATGGCTTTACACCAGTCAGGTGAATCAAGTGCTTCTTGGTATGTGTTAGGCTCAACGTGTGTGGTTATAGAAGTTATAAAAGCTTTATGGTTACTTGACAATCTATGGTTTGATATTGTAGCACTGAGAGGAAATGACTTACTTGGAGTGCGAAGACCTTTGCCCTTGTCCAACTTCTGTGATGGATAAAGTGATGCCTGCTGACAGATATAGTTTTCAAGATAGGAGGGAATTCTTTTGGTTCTTAAGAACCTATGTGTTGGTTGCTGAACATCAAATGGTTCTTGCTCTTACTCTTATTCTTTAAAATCTGATGAAGGAGTTGGTTATGTAGGATGACTATCTGATTCATGAATTGAGGGATAATTTTCATGATCATTTCCATCTATCATTACTTCATTAGTGGCGTTTGTGGAAGAAACAAGAATATGGTGTTCTCTTTCAGTATAAGTAGGAATGGATTGTGTTACTTTCATTGTACTATTTTCAAATATACTGTCATCTTTGCAAGGAAATTGATCCTCATAAAATACTACATTCATTGAGATAAAAACTTTATTGGATTCAAGATCAAGAAGTTTATATCTCTTTATTCCAAAAGGATATCCTAAAAATATACATTTCTTGGCTCTTGGCTCAAATTTGGTCCTATGGTTAGCCAAGGTTAAAGCAAAAGCGAGGCATCCAAAGACTTTAAGGCATGAGTAGTGTGGCTTATGTTTGAATAAGATCTCAAAAGGGGGTTTTGTTTCTAAGCAATGGTGAAGGTGTTCTATTGATTAAATATACTGCAGTGCGATGCAGTCACTCCAATATCTTATAGGGATATAACTTTGGATTTTTAAGGCTCTTGCAACATTGAGCATATGTTGGTGTTTTCTCTCAACAATGGCATTCTGCTGTGGTGTCTCAACACACGTTCTCTGGTGTATAATTCCATCTTTGTGGTAGTATTCTTTCATTTCAAATTCCTCCCATTGTCTGTTCTAATCACTCTCACTTGTGACTGGAATTGAGTATTAATTAGGGTACAAAAACCTTGCAAAGCTGCAATTTCATATAATTTTGATTTTAACATGTATACCCATGTACATCTACTAAATTCATCTACTATGGAAAGGAAATATTTAGATCCATCATAGCTAGTTTGTATGCAAGGACCCCAGAGGTCACAATGTATGAGATCAAAGGTTTTCTTGGATTTATGATGACTGACAGAATATGGTAACCTATGCATTTTAGCCATAGGACAAACTAAGCAAAGTTCTTTAACAAGTCTAGGAGTGCAATTAATTTTTAACAAATCTATTCTGGAATCAGGTGGATGTCCCAGCCTGTAGTGTCAGAGATTGAAGTCTTTATTGTTGCTAGATATGGTTACTGATATGGGAGTTTTGTTTGGAGTAAGAGAGAGTGCTTATGTTAGAGCTGAGGGAGAGACTTGTGTTTGCAGAAGGTGGTATAGTCCTTGCCTCACTTTACCTATTCCAATCGTTTTCAAGGTCGAAAGGTCCTACACGAAACAATTTTCAGAAAAGAATATGAGACAACATTTAGAGGTTTGTGTTAGCTTCCTGGCTTATATTAAATTAAATGTGAAGGATGGAACACAAATCACATTATTCAGAGTTAGATTTTCTGTGACTTTTACAATTCCCTTGTGTGTAACATTCACCAGATTATCATTTGGAAGGGAGACTGAATAAGACACTTTGGCTGGAGGACTGCTATAAAACGAAGTGCAGCAAACCATATGGTATGTTGCTCCTGTGTAAATTATCCATGGTGTTTTAGGACCTTTCTTAGTTTTGACATCATAGATGGATAAACAAGATGAAATACGAGAGATTTTTGGAGCTTGTGTGTCTATAGTTGTTACGTTGGTAGTGATTTGTTGTTTTGTGACTACAATAGAGCCATAAACTGTGTATACTGCTCCTTAGTGAATGTCACCTGATTGGCATCATCAGCACTTCCTTGGGTCTGTAAGTAAATCAAATTGGCATTTCCTTTTCCTTTTCCATGTAATCTATGTCCAGGAGGATATCCATGTATCTTATAGCACTTGTCCACAGAATGACCTATCATACGACAGTGGCTGCAAGTATCTTTATTGGGATTGGCCTTGGTGCATCTCTCTAGTGAATGTCCGGGCACTTTACAAAAGGTGCAATAGTATTTTCTCTTAATGGTTCCATTCTGTCTTGTTGTATTATAGGAGATTCCCCTCGCAGCAAAGGCCATGGAATCAGGCACAGAGGTGTCCTTTGAGATCTGTCTCATTTTCTCCTCTTGCTGAACTATAGAGTATACTTCATTTAGAGTAGGAAAGGGCTTTATCAGTAGGATTTGAGCCTTGATTGCCTTATATGACTCATTCATCCCCATCAAAAACTTCATTACCCAGTCTCTTTGTTGGTTTTCAATCACATATTTGAATCCTCCACAAGTGCAGTTAGGAATGGACTCATAGTTCATTAATTCATCAAGAAGTGTCTTATATTTTGAGAAGTACACTCTTACTATATCATCATTCTGCATTAGAGTGGCAATGGACTATTTAACCTCATAAATTCGTGGGACATTTTGTTGTCCTAACTGATGTTCTAAATCTAACCATAGTTCACGAGATGTGTCTGCATAGAGTGTATGAGATTTGATATCAATAGACATGGTGTTTTGCAGCTAGGCAATGACTATGTCATTGCAACGTAGCCAATGTTCCATCAGGAAGTTGCTGGTATCTGCTGGTTCACTAAGACTCCCATCAATGAAACCCAATTGGTTCTTAATTCGAAGTTTCCTTTTTGTGGACCTTGCCCAAGCATAATAATTAGTATTGTCGAGCAGGTGAGTGACCAGTACTGCACCTGAGTTTTCGTTTGCACCAATATAGTAGGGGCTGCTGGGATGAGTATGATCACTGGAATGAATGTTTGGCATTGGATTAATGTTAACATTATGTTCATTATTTACATTTTGATATGCTATTTCCATTGTAATACTTTGATTGTCTGTCATTTTTTATGGCTCTGATACCATGTAAGAAGTTGAAGAAATGAAAATGCTCTTCTATGTAGAAGAGAAAAAAAAAACAAAAATGTAGATGAGAAAAAAAAACAAAATGGAAAACAATTGCTTTTCAATTGAAGAAGAATTGAGCAGCTTATTTTATACGTCCACCATTGCTTCAATATTTATACAGACAATTAGAATGATCTAGAATCCTACTCAAAACTAATTTGTTGAAAAATAAAACTATACAACAGAATTTACAACAGAAAATACTATACACCAGACACATAACAGAATGCAAAATTGCTCCTTAGTGCGTCTGCTTGTGATGACCTTTCTACCCTTCACCATCACGCATTTCTTTCCTTTGCTGGTTATCAACTGTCTACTGTTGATTATGCTGAGTCATAGCTTCATATTTCAACAGGACCATATTTTTTATATGAAACTGGTTCAGACTGTCCTTCATATTCCAGTTAAAATGTCCACCATTACTCCTATCTTTAGGCCATAATGAGGATATATAAGACAATATTTTCTAGCGTCAAATAGATTTGCAATCAAACATCAGCCCATGTTGGAAAGTGAGCTGAGTTTTAGGTTCATTCCTAGTTCACAAGCTCACTCATGCAAACCAAAGGTCGTGGATGAAGGTGAGGGCCGCGATGAATATTGGGGCGTCGTTGTCGAGGTATGGACAAGTTTGTAGGAATGGCGAGCGCTTGATGATGTGTTTGGTGAGTGTCACTTGCCCTCTCGATCAAACTGGTAGCCACGCGGAGATCTAGCAAAACTAGTGAGTAACATATAGAAAGACTATTGATTTGATACCGTCCAAGTTCTAAAGTTCTTTTCTGAAACAAAATTGCAACATTATTTTAACATGTTCGTGATAAATAGAGCAATAGTGGAGTAAAATTGTATAATACACTAAAATCTCCTATAATTATGTACAAATCATTCTAACACTCTCCCCTCAAGTTGGTGCACAGTGGCGGATCCAGAAAAAAAAATTGGACACGGGCTAAAACGCAAAAAATAAATAAATAAAAATAAAAATTACGCATAAAAAAAAAATTTTACTCATTCTATTTTTTTTTTTACTTAGGATTTGGGCTGGAGGGATGGGCTGTAGCAGAGGCTGGCCCATCCCTGGATCCGCCCTTGTTGGTACATAGATATCTTGCATGCCGAACTTGTCCAGTGAATTGGATAACATTCCACTTGAAACTGCCTTGGTTAGGATATCAATCAAGTTGTCTTCAGATTTTAAGAATGGAAATTCAATAATCCAAACATCGAGCTTTTCTTTAATGAAATGCCTATATATTTCTACATGCTTAGTGCGATTAGAGGTGGCAACGGGCCGAACCTATTATGCTTGACTCGTTACTCAAGGGCCAAGCTAAGTTTCTACTCGCGAGCTCATCTTTTTTTATTTTTCTTATAAATAAAACTCTCATCCTTTATCCGGGTCTGGGATCGAGTACTTAAATTTCGAGTATACATAGTTAAAAATTGTACACGAACAACTTGTTACGTGTACAATTTTTTTAAAAAAATAACAAATTTGGTTAATATAGTTAAATTAAATATCACTTACCCGACGATATGCAATTTCGACATATTTATCTTGCAATTAGAAATGAGCATCTTATCGATCATTCATGTACATTAATAATTCCAAAATATCTTCTTTCAATCGACTCCTGACCTCGAATAAACCCTCTTACCTTCACTAGAAGTAAACTCCAAAATTACAGTGCTAACCAGATATGTTAGTAGGTCTTTTACAATCACAGAAACCACTGGCTATCGTCAATAGTATTTTCGCTAGAATTCAATTGTTTCTTCTAAACTTTTTTTAATTGATTTATTATTAGGCTTATTATGATTAAAGTAATCAAGTAATTCAGCAAGCTATGCATTTGGACTTGCGTCTGATATCTGATTACATGTGGTAGACATACTAATACTAGAAGAATCTTGCATCATATATATACGTATTAATGCTTTCAAATAATTTAAATAGTTTATCATCATCTTCTTCAATATCAGCAGGAAGAGTAGGTGTATATGGTAGCCGACTAATATTTGCACACATTCGTTCTATATATAATTCATACATTTCACATAAAGTTTGTTCTAAATTTCTGTAAGTGATGGGTATATTAAAAGTTAACTTTTGAAATCTGATCAATTACATATTTAGTACCTGATAAATTTTATCGAATATCCATGATGCATGCTAAAGGAAATAACATAGACAAGTCCTCCCAATATTTTCTAAACTTTAATTTCGTAGAATATATAATTTCACTAAAATTTGGGTCATTTTTGTATTTATGAAAAGCAGTTGCAATTACATAAAGACGTTCAAGCACCACACAACTAGTGAGATAGTACATTCCAGATAAAATATTTATAGTCATAAAAACTTGTCAAATTTTTTAAAATTTTAAAAGCTAAAAGTCAATCTGATCCATTCAAAATAGTGGTATCATCATTTTTAATATGCATATTGTTATAAAATTTAGTTATAAATTTTCAAATCATTCGTATGATTTTAATAATAAGTGAAGTTACATTTATATCCAACGTCACTAACAAATGTTTTCGTATTTGTCACCCCAAATTCGGCACAAAATTCCTCAAATACTCATTTTCTGTTAGGTGAAATCGTGATGTATATTAATACATCCCTAATTTTTTTAATTTCATTCTTAATATGTTTCAAACTATCTTGCACAATTAAATTAAAAATATGACACACACACACACACACACACACACACACAACGAATATGAAATAAATAACCATAGAAATTGGGCTATAATACCCTACACGATTTATCGATAAGTGGCTTATTAACAATAGCGTTGTCAAATGTAAAAGAACGAATGTTACTCTCACAATGATATTCTTTAATAATAATCATAATGGCATTAAATATATTGTTAGCGTTGTGAGGGAATTCAATAATTTTAAAAGCAACCATTTTTTTATGCATACACCAAAGTGGGTCTATGTAATGTGCAATTCCAACTATATAACATATTTTATTAATCCCTTCCCATAAATTCAAAGTTAAAGAAATAACACCCACATATTTTTGTAAATCGATAATCAATTGTTTCTTTGTATTAAAGAAATATTCTATTATATTGAAACGAAAAGTGTTTCTACTTACTCTAACGTACCTCGATTGAAGATATTATTTTACGTTGGAGACAAAATATTGGTTGTTTGCTATTGTTAGAGGTAACTCAGCATCGGCAACATAATTCACCATTCCCGTTCGATCTTTCTCCTCCGAATACATCAACTTGCAAAGTGTCGTAGAAGCAGAATTAGCGATTGGACTACCAAATTGCAATTGCATTTGAAAGGCACCAAGAAGCCCATGTTTGGCCGCACGTGCTTTGTAGTGACTGTTGAGGTGGATGGTACCAATACCCTTTTGCCATGACAATCGTTGTTGACGGTATTTACATACTACTTTATACTCTGCGACTTCATCGATCACACGACCCGTTTGAATCAATTTAAAGTAATCCCAACATTTTGCCTGTTTTTCCCCTTTCGAATCTCTCTTGCATCGGGAATATATAATTCCTTCTGTTCTATTTTGGGAACATCAACGTCATCCAAATCAATTGGATTGCTGCTTTCGTGAGCATCCAAATCTGGAATATTTTCTAGAATGAGTACTTCGTTGAGACCAACAAATTCAATCTGAAATTGATTTTGCAGCGTCCTAGGTGATTCGTCTTCAATATCGAACAAGCCCTCAACAAATAAGTGTGGATCTATTTGTGAATTGTGATGAAATGTATAGAATATGTATTCTAATTTGTATAATATAGACTGTATAATAAGTAACTAAGTAAGTAAATAAAAAATATGGAAAGAAATCAAGAATTCAAAGAAAGTTTATGTATAAGATTGTAATTGTTAATTTGTAGTATGATAATTGATATTAAATAATTGAAATTATGCGATATAAAAAAACGCAACACCTCCGAATACATCAACTTGCAAAGTGTCGTAGAAGCAGAATTAGCGATTGGACTACCAAATTGCAGTTGCATTTGAAAGGCACCAAGAAGCCCATGTTTGGCCGCACGTGCTTTGTAGTGACTGTTGAGGTGGATGGTACCAATACCCTTTTGCCATGGCAATTGTTGTTGACGGTATTTACATACTACTTTATACTCTGCGATTTCATCGATCACACGAGATCCCAACATTTTGCCTGTTTTTCCTCTTTCGAATCTCTCTTGTATCGGGAATATATAATTCCTTCTGTTCTATTTTGGGAACATCAACATCATCCAAATCAATTGGATTGCTGCTTTCGTGAGCATCCAAATCTGGAATATTTTCGAGAATGAGTACTTCGTTGAGACCAACAAATTCAATCTGAAATTGATTTTGCGGCGTCATAGGTGATTCGTCTTCAATACCGAACAAGCCCTCAACAAATAAGTGTGGATCTATTTGTGAACTGTGATGAAATATATAGAATATGTATTGTAATTTGTATAATATAGACTATATAATAAGTAACTAAGTAAGTAAATAAAAAATATGGAAAGAAATCAAGAATTCAAAGAAAGTTTATGTATAAGATTGTAATTGTTAATTTGTAGTATGATAATTGATATTAAATAATTGAAATTGAATGTAGAAATGAATGTTGTAGATTGTAGAATGTTGAAGAGAGTGAGAATTGTTGTTGGTGTGTGAAAAAATTTGGAAAACTTATTAGATAATTCACAAGTTTCTGGACTTACCGTTTGAACACAAAATGTGCATACTTACGCGAAAAAAAAAATGAGAAACATAAAGTTGTAACATGTTATACAATGACCTAAATGGTCATTCTTTTAAAAAACAAAAAAAAAAAAAGTGACCGTTTTGGTCACTATAATGGCTGGCTTGTGGCTCGCTACCCCACGAGCCAGTTTTTTACAGTTTACATATACGCGGTCATTAAGAAGTGTAGAAGTTCTCTAGTTTTGAATGTGAAAGTGATTTAATTTTTTTTAAAAAAATTATATTTGAGAGTACTCCATTGAAAACAAACAGAGCTCTGTGTTGGTGACTTCAATTGATTAGTGAACATATAACAGAAATTCTAATTATATGTTGATGTCAAAGAACACAAATAATGGTTAGGCATGTGAACTATTCATTTTGATAATGAAGGGACATGTTCTATGTTCACAGGGAATGCCCCACGAGTTGATGGCTAGTTACCAATGACAAGGGCTTTTGAAGATGAGAGACTAAATCACATAACTGCAGAATCACATGTAGTGATTGAGAAGATAGATGAACAGAAAGAGTTCGTAATGATATCAAGTGACAGCCTGTGGAAGGTAATACCACTAGCCCTTTACAACAACCAATAATGCTTGGCTTCTTGTAAGAATAGGTTATTATGTCACATTGTAATTTCATCATCTTGAGATTGTTAACATACTTTCTGTCGGATGTAAAGTTAAAACATTTAGCCTCCATTTGGAAGAATTTGTAAATAGTTTTGTTTATAAATAGATAGAAGCGGTGGATGAGTGGTAGTACTTGTAGGTCCATTGGAGTTTGTGGTTGAAAATAAAGTTTGACCATTTTAAATGATTAAATTTTAAAATGAATAGGATTCTCACATTCAAGGACATGACACAACTATAATGTTGTTCTGCAGGTAATGTCAAATCAAGAAGCAGTTGATTGTATTAGTGAAATAAATGATGGTCAAGAGGTAGCCTGAGGAGTTGATTCAGGAGGCACTATCAAGGGGGAGCCAAGATGACATTTCTTGTGTTGTTGTGATGTTCGAGTGATGAATGTGTAATAGCTAGAGTGGATCATATAATTCAAAACAGCCTTGTCTATATAGGTGTGAACGAGAAGAGAAGCAACCTGTATGTTTTGGGCTCTAGTGTTGGGATTAATAAGACAGGCTATGGCTTTTAACAGCCTTATATGGCTGTGGTGTTCCTTTACTACTTCACGTGAGGTCAATATGCCTTTCCATGCTTTCTAGTCCGATTGTTGGTTATGAGACTTGACTATTCTTAAATGTGTGATGCCTTATAATTTCGTTAGATGACCCTCTAATATCTAATTAATGTTGGTTGATTTGTTTTGTGTTGTGTTGTATTCATCAGGCTGTTCACGTAAGATTCTTGTTCTCCAGTTCTGCAACAGAGTCTCGCTGGCAGATGAAAGCAGATGATTAAGATGGAGTCTGTTACATGATTACAGGGAAAAGGGGAAAATGGTACAAAGACAAGAATAAATGTAGACAATGAATGGGTATCATTTGGTCTAATAATACATGTTCCCTCTTGTAACTGCATGGCTTCTGCATCTTGGCATTAAGATCTCACTCTTCATGATGATATGCTCTTGGAAGTCACAAGGCCCGTCCTCATCGATTGTTCCAATTTTACCTAAGGTAACACTGTAACTTCTGTCTATACCATTATACCCAGGAAATCTTTGCTCTCTCTCATTCAGACAAACATTATTAGATTCTGGGCTGTGCCAACTAAATTTCTTGGCAATAGATCTACAAAGCTCTTCAAATTTATCGTAATTGCTTGCTTTGCTGGGCGTTCGACCAAAGTTTTTTGGCTGTGTCTGCAGAGTTGGATAGCCCATAATATTGGTGGGGGCAACCCTACCATCGAAGCTGACCATTGCGTCGACGTAAAAATCTCTGGCCTTGCGCAGAAGTCTTTTGGGTGCAACAATGTATTGCCTGAGTTTCTTTTGCCTATTTTCTGTGATCCTCATGTTTGTAATGCTTAATGAAGAAGTGAAATGCAATAGACCTCGAGGCTTAAATTGTGTTTTGCTTCGTGTTATGTTTATCGATTTTAGGTTTATATAAAAAAGAATTTAGGATGATTTCAATTCAAAGGGGAAGGAAGTCCAAGGGTATTTCGTTTTGATTACAGATTCAAAAGCTCTCTCTTTTGTCATTTATTCATTGTTAATATTAATTTTTTGGGAGGTTGGAGTTGAGTCAAAATTTAGCAGTCAACTGGCTACAGAATGAAATAAATATGGGAATAAAACATTGAAGGAGACAAAAAGCAGATTAAAACACAAGATCATAAGTCTCCACTTTAAGTTTGGTAACTGCGGCTAATCCAATTTAGCGGTCAGAGGTGAATTAATCCAAAATTCAAGTCTTGCAGAATGAAGTTGGATCGATCTATGCCCAAACCTATTAAATAATGAGTAATGTTATTCTGTACCGCTGGTGTCCAGTATCGATTTAGATGGCAATTTTATGGCATTAAATGATATGTTTTCTTAAATGCAATGTCACATAATTCGTTTAACTGAATAGGTCAAGTATGGTCACCTAGACTGGTGTTTTAGCACTATTGACATTAAATAATATTATTCTTATATAATGGGATTGTATGGGTGAAAAATCTCGATAGTAAGTGTATTTTAAACAACTTAGATATTTTTTCTTAATAATTTTTTTATATTTTTAAAATCGTTTCTCAACCGTCATTGAGTTTCAAAGTTGATTCTTCGTAGTCGTGATACTTTTCATACTATTTTTAGTATTTTATATATCATCTCGTTTTGAGAAATTTTGTAATTACGTCATTAACCTATTTTGAAAACAATTACAATTATAATCCTAACCTTGTAAAACTAAAAATGAAGGGAAAAAATACAATATTATTTCTCATTTTTCTCATCTTTTCCCATCCACCTTGAACAACTCTATCGGCAGCAAAATCGTATCAATTTTGTAAACTGCCAATGGATCTTCATCAATCAATGTCCCTTCAATAGTCGTAGTCACAACTTTAGTCTATTATTTTCACGTATTCTCCATCGTCTTAAAATGTGAAATGCTTATTAGCTCTCTCAATAACTAGAGTGTGCATCAATCCATTGCTGGATCTCAACATACCTAGAGATTCATAAACAAAAGCCCCATGATACAAAAGCAATGAAATTTTATCATCTGAAGTCAAATTCTTGTATTTTGATATGAAATTGTTTATAGATTCATATGTTGGGCAAAAAACTTTTAATCCACCTTCAACTCTTTTGTTGAAAAAGTGTTAGCGGCGCCAGAGCTTGTTAACAGACCGAAAAATTTCTTACAACCCTGTTTCACCATTAATGAAGTGGCTTGTTCAAATATTTGGGTCCGTCGACAAGAGCTTCAGTTTTCGATGAAAGCAGTACATGGCTAATTTGGATTACAGTAATAATATAAGGGATTTCAAAAAGATTATTTAAGAAAATAAGAAAAATACTTACAATTGTGGTGCACCGAACAAAATTCATAGTGGTAATATAATTACCCATCTTTAAATCGTAAAGGACAATTTTCCCCTTCTCTATAATTGACAAGGATAACACTGCTATTGTTTTCAAATAAACAAACTGTGGTTACATTGTTACTACGATTTTTATTCGTTATCTTATACTCCTAAACCTTTTCTTTTTTTTTTTTCCATTTACTAAAATGATCATAGGTAAATTGACTTCAATAACCACTTTGTTGTTTTTTAGTTTAAAATTTTAAGAAAAAGATTAATTTATTAGTGAAGTATTATAGATTAATCGATTTCAATGACTTTAATTGAAGTAGAACTTAATTTATTGAAAGAAAAAAATAATTATTATCAGCAATAGAAACTACTTATAGTCTCAGACAAACTACCCAATGAAAGAAAAATGATTTCACTTTCTTTCTTAATATTTTCAATTATTCTCTATTTTTATGGCTAGAATTCCTTGTTCTCTTAGAACCGTGTGCAAGCCTCAGAAATAAAAATAAGAAGTTATGTACAAACAAAAAAATTACATAATTTTATAATTTGCTCTCTTTTTTTTTCATTTTTTTTTTTTTTGGCCTTTTCCCCTCTTTTTGTTTGTTCATTTTATTTTACCAAAAATGGGGAAAAAAATCTTTTTTTTTTTCCTGCCCTCTCCCTCAATCTCCTTTGTAGTATCTCCAATAGTGTTCTCAAATGGTCGAAAATCTCGTCAATGGAGAGATTCAAAGAAAATGCAAAGTGCATTTTTCGACAGAATATATTGAAAAAAGATGTAAATTTACCATTGTTCTAAAAAGTCCGCCTAAGTGGTTCCTAGGCACGAGGCTCGAGCGAAACGCCACGCGTTGACAATAAGCGCCTAGTGGTGCTTTATTAATTATTTTCATTTTTTTAATAGCCTTCTATTAGACTTTAGTTTCAAGTTTTTAAATCATTTTATCTGTATAAAAGTCAAAAATGAAAACACGGTAGAAAATTTCAAGTATGCTTTATCTAGTTGAAAGTTGAAATTGTGAAATATAGTCTAACTTTTGCATTTCAAACATTTTGAAAATTCTATAATTAACTAATTTTATAAACTATTAAGTAAATACCGTATTTTATAATTTTAGATATTTGTTATGTATTATTAAGAAGTCCAAGGGTATTTTGTTTTGATTACAATCTTATATAGTTAGTCATTGAACTTTTGAAATTACAATCTCATCCATCACCAAAAATTCCACATTACTCACAAACGTGCCATGTAAGATATTCCGTTAGCCACATCATCAGTTCCGTTAGGCTTTTTAATGAAAGTTAGTTCGGTGATGGATGGGGTTGCAGTTTCGAAAGTTCAATGATTGACCGCATAGTTTTCAAAGTTCAATGATCTGGTGAAAACTTTAGGTAAAGTTAAGTGACCATTGGGGTAATTAACCCAACGTATGGTACAGAATAGAAGTTTAATCTTTCTCTAATTATAGGTGCAGGGATCTTCGAAGAATTTGCTTCAATGGTACACCTAGAAAAATGAAGTCAAGTTTGATAAGATCATTTAGCTTGACTAGATATTTGCCCTCAATGACATAATTTATGTCGTGATAATATATCTCGACATTTTGTAGTATTTTTTCCCAATACATGGTATAACAAATTCAGACGTTGCTTTTCCATATAAATGTCACATACGTACTCATGACAGATCAGTAAGTATATGATCTGAAATGGACACAATTGATAATTGCTATACAATGTTTACATTTGTGTCTTAAAGTTTATCATTATCTGTAAGGACCATGGCTAGAAAGAAACTATAATTTTTTTATCAACTTGTTCGATTTTGGAAGTTTGATTGTACCTCTTAACTCAAAATGTCTCCGTCGCCGCTGCGTGTCCCACTTCATCTCACCCTCACCTCACCTCCATCCCACCCTGAATAATTGTTACGATTGCAGTGGAGGTGCTTTTTGATGTTAAAATCTTTTAACATGTAATGTCTTATTCATTTAGACAAGATTTGACTTGTTAACTACTTCACATTCGCTAAAAAATAGTGGGCATAATATTTATTCGACGAGTTTACCTATTGAAACTTGACTATCATGATTCTCCCTCATTCCATCATTTTGAGTTATTCCAAATTTTGTTTCACGCTGATTTTCCAATGGAGGATATAATATGAACTTAGAATGTTTACAAATTTATCGAAAGCTTTACTCTTCAATTCCAATTTTAGCCAGTTTTTTATTTTTGGTGCTCTATCCTTATATCTCATCTTCTGGTCGAATTTTCATTAAAACGTGTTCTATATGATTGGTAGATCAATTTGCAATAGTAAAGCTTAAATGAAAAGATTCAATGTAGCCCAAAACTATCGAAAAAGTATTATAAATTTGAATGTTCTAAATTAAACTTTAATACGACCATCATTGAAACTGTAGGTGGTGCCACCTCTTTTGCAATTGTAGCACTTGTTTAGGGGGTTGGTGGGAGAAATGGATGACGAAATTTATTTTCTTTAATTTTTTTGTATTTAAAGAAAGGTAGAATTGTACATTTAGCTCATTACCTAAAGATATGGGTAAATTGTCCGGTATGATGAATCTCGCTAGTTGTTAAAAGGTAACAAAAAATGTTGAAAACTACTGCTATAAATTTCTTATAATTATATTCAAAAGTCAATTGCGGGGATAGCTCAATTGAGAGAGCGTCAGACTAAAGATCTAAAGGTCGAGTACAAATTTATTTGAATAAGCTTTTCGCAGTACATTTTTCTACAATTATTTATTGCTTTGTATATTTTGAGGAACTCATTAAGTGCAAACAAAAGAAAAGAGCGATCTCTCTTTTTCTACCACGAAAATCCAACTACTCATTTATGTTTACCACACAGGTAATGTTTAGGGTGAATGAAGTGGGTAGTAATATATTGAGTTGGTAAACTGAATTTAGAGAAATGGCGAAGACTTGACTTGAGACAAAAAGTGTACATATTTGTGATTTTATATCAGCAACATTATCACATTATTGAGATTAAAGAAACTACGAGTAAATTGTGTAGGTCAAGACAGCACATATATCTTCGGGGACGGAGCCAAAAATCTATTTTAGTGAGTGCATAATATATATCTTTAAATAAAAAATCTCAAAAACTTTATATTATACTTCAAAAATTCTTACTTTCAGTATTTTAGTTCTTACCCTACTTTTAATTTGGTTGGTTACAAATAAGGCATCTTGGACCTTTTATAGTTTCGCATCCCTTAAATGGACGATGAAGATTGATTCTATTTTACAGTTCATATTTGTTGTGTAGATTATTTTTTGTCGATATGTTTCTACAAACTTTAATTTAAGTATTGTAAGTTTTTTATATCATAGTAAATGGGAAATCTAGTTACAAAATCATTTTGATCTCTCTTTTTTATTTTAGAGTACTCCAACAAATTTCTCTCTATATTTCTAAAGTCTTCTGCAAATCTCTTCAAAATTTTGTCAAATATATAGTTTGGGCATAAACATTGTTAGCGGATTTTATACTTTGACCCCTTTGTGTCTCACAGATCAAAGACAGTGTAATATATTTCTATCATTTTTAAAAGTGTAAATATTCTCAAATATCTCAAACTCTTATATTAAAACTTAAATAAATTACGAGAGATTAAAGATGGGATTTAACACGTATTTTAAATTAATGATGAAAAATAATTTGTGGACAAAATTGGTGGGCAAAACTTGAGAATCGCCTAATTTTAACTTGTTTGCATCCATATATTTTCTATCCCTAGTCCTTATTGTGGAGACGAGTTTTCTCTTGCACCAAAATGTATTGTGTTACTATCACATCTTCGACGATTTTCTTGTACAAATCTCAACTTGTCAAAACTCACTCCTCCAATTTCTCTTATATCCTATTTCTATTTACCTTTATTGGTCCATATTTTTTAGGAAATGAACCGATGTTATTTTGTGCAGATTAGTATAATTATGTTATATTTACTCATATGGCTTACGTGATTTTCAATAATTATTTCGTATAACGATCCATTATGAAATGGATACATATTTATTAGGAAAAATTTAATAACTCTTATAATTATATATATATTACAAAAATCTCATCAAATGTCAAAATGGCCTCATTTGATAACCATTTACGTCTATATCAAAAATCGTCGCATGAAGTTGTCACTATTATACGAGATAACAATAGTTTGAGTCATAATTATTTTAAGTCTTATACGAACTCATATTCATACTATATGAATTTGTTGCAGATATATGATATAAAATTAAATAGAGTCACAATTGCTCTTTTATAAATAATGATTATATTTTCTTAGTACAAATTAAGTGAACGATTCACTCTCATCATATTGTGATAAAAAAGAATATATCGTTTAAATTACTATAATTTTAGGAACACTATCAGGATTATAAAAAATATAAACAAAATTATGTAATTTTTAAATTAATTAAATTCTTAAATATCTGATTTAAGAAATTTTAATACCAGTTGATTTTTTTATCACGATAAAAAAAGAGAACATATCGTTTAAATTACCATAATTTTTAGAATTTGACTTGTTCAATAAAAAGTCGTGAATTTCCAACTATAACCTACGCGTCAAATTCATAGAGCAAAGGGGAGCAAGGGCTTTCTTCCTCGGAATTAGCTAAAAACTGGGGGAGAGGCAAAAAGGGAACATATTCATCACCCCTTGGCACCAATTCATCTTGTGTAGCAGTGATTTCCACAATTCCACTCAACTTCTTCATCAACAAAGTTGGAAGGTAGTGTCAGATTTTTTATAGTGTAAAATGGGCTTATATGTTGAAATCGCACTCAAATCTGATTGTTGTGAATAATTTAATTTCAACTCAGCTCCTTATAGTTTATTTATTCTTTCAGAATTGTTTCTTGATGGTAATCTTCCTCTAGCAACTGTGATTTTTTCGACAACCTTTGTCATGAATTTTTGATGCGGATGTTTACGGTGTTCTCCTTGCCTTAAAAAACTGGCCGCCCCTCAATCGTAATAGGTGAAATACCCAGGACCAAAATCTAGTGGGGGCAGTTGCCCCCATTAGAGCCCCTGGTGGCTACGCCCCTGCTGACATGGTCACATGTATCTTGTATTTGCAAATGTTGTTATATATAGCTGCCAAATTTATTAGTAGTTGTTGTGCTTGTGGAAGTATGCTTTTCAACTTATTGACGATTCAAATATCTTCATCTCAATTGGGTATTCTGCAATTTTTCTTATTTTTCGTGTTTTTTTGCCCCTGATTGTTTCTGTAACATTTTGGACAGGGTAGAAGAAACTGAACTTTAAACAGATTATATATGTAACATCTTTTGCCACTTTGTTGGTAAACATGCAAGTTTTTTGCCCGACATTGTCGCAAATTTTTAGACAACTGCATACAGTATCCCGGAATGGTCCTAGTGACACCTTGAAGAGAAAAGTTTCTTTGTTAGAGAAGAAGAGGAAAAGCAAGAACCCTAGAAAAAATCAACTATTTGTGGAAGTTCCTGAACCAGGAACTTACCTTGATACAGCAACTATGCCGATGATACTAACTGCAGTGGGAGTTGCACTCTTTGCAAAGCTCCTGATGATGGTACCATCACATCACTTGAACTTGCTTTAAAATATCGTAATCAATTTTACAAATTCCTTTTTCTTAACAAATGGTTTGATAATTAGATGGTTTTCCCTAATATTTATGCTCTCCTAGCATTCCTTCAGATGTTGAAAAAGTTAACTCTAAAAAAACTGTCGTTTAAGCTGCCGATGATGGAAGTGTCCATACTATTTGATAACTTTAAAGATCTTATAGAAGGTCACTGGGATTTGGTTGGAAAACACTCAGGTTGTCGCCCAGAAGAATTAAAATTTGAGGTCTCTCTTTGGTCTATGGTCAAGAGTGATCTTTGTTCTGGCAGCTATACCCATATTACATTATAAAATCCATCTCCTTCTATGTTGATTTTCATTAGTTTTGCTGTGTTTTATATTAAAGACGTTGTGATTTGCTACTGATGGTAATAATCTTGCATACTGGCAGCTTGATGAGTCCAAGTCTCAGGAGATGATTGAGCGGAAAATAAAGAATGCCCCTGCTGGTCAGGGAAATGTTAGGATGCTCACTCGTGAGGAGTGGGAAGAAATTCAGGAAGTACGGCCAAGAACTCCATTTGAATCTAAGCTTGCTCGTCCAAATGCACGAGTAAGGACTGGGGAACCATTGCACTTGGTAAAATCAAAACTTCATCTATTTCTTTCCCTTTAATTGGTTTTAACTATTTGAAAAAAATATTACGTACCCTTTCAGTAGACAAAAGCAAAACCTATATATATTCAAAATTTTATGGATTTTCACTCCCCAAAGGCAACCTTCTGCCTCCAAGTTCAAGTCTAACTCGTGGTAGTTTGCGGTTCAATGATTTAATGTTTTTATTGTAGCTTCATTTCATACTTTCATGCATTATTATTGAATCTAGCAAATCATCTATGCTATCCTTGTACCTTCAGTTTAGTTACTAAGTTATAAGGTTAGTTCATTTAGGAGGAGCCAAAGTGATGCAGAACGAGAAAGAAAGAGAGAGAAGAGAATTTGGAGACAGAAACTTCAATATCTGAATTATATTAATAATCAATTCAATAATCTAAGTAATTGTAAACTTATACCCCTATTTATACATAAAAAAAATCTATAATAGAAATGAAAAGGAAATTATCCTAACGTAAAACTAATAATATGGAAAGTATTAGTCCTATGGTAATTTAGGTGCTAACTTGAACAAGTACCCTCATGATTACTCTGAAATCTCATCAGAGATATCAAAGTAGTCTTGTTAGGAGAAGTACATAGTATGCTAGACATACTGGGAGTATCAACGTTCAACTGATTATTCAACTGTTAGGTATTTTTAAGAATTTGAAGTCAAAGGCATGAAGATTTCATTTTTAACATCCTTAAAAAATATATTTCCTTTACTTGAATTCCGTTGACTTAAATTATCTTAGTATGAAATATTCATCTTTCTCATTATTAAATGTAATAAAAGTAGAAAATATGACTTACTCCACTGTATAGATTGGCCTTAGGGCATGATTAACACTTCTTTCTTTAGGCTCAACTTGGATCTTAGATTTCATCTAGGAATTTGAAAAGGAAAAGAAAAATTCCGCAAAAGATATTTATACTTGTATTTTCTTTTCTAACCAAATAAATATGAAGTCTAATACATTTGTGTTCGATTGAATATCATGAAATGATAATAAACTAATGGGTAAATTGGCATCTGTTTCTCTGTACGTATGTTGCAGCATTTTGTCATATTTGCCTAAGGAACCAAATATACTGGACTCCAAGTTACAAATGTACCCTTAGAAAATAAGTCATTTTTGGTGTGTTAAAATATTCAGAATTAAGCTGTTTGCACAATGCGTCTTATGCCTATGCAATATTACTCTACAATTTAGTCCATGAACCTATAACTGGGTGTTAAAGATCTTAAAAAGTTTGCCATCATTAGTATTTGTTCTAAAAATGACATTGACATATCCTTGACCTACAAGTTAACAAGATTCAAATTCCTACAAAATAAAATTGTCCATTTCTAAAAGAAATAGACACTGGGCGGGAATTTGCTTAACATTAAACCGAGACCTCATGGGCCAACATAAAATTAGTACTCATAATATATGGATATCTTTAAGTCTGCTTCATTGTAATTTCATTTTGTACTCCGTTGCACAGGAAAATTGGACATTTTTTCAACTTTGGGGTCCAGTACTGATGTCTTTGATATTTTGAGGATATCATAGATCCATGCCAGGAGGGAATCAGAAAAGATTTGAACCTTTGTTTCCAGGATGATCCTTGATAATGCAGAGGGGACAAAGAAGGTTCATGCAGCTAAGCCTATGTAATTATAATATAAGACTTTGTGGAGTTATGTTGAGTCTAGTGTGAGGTCCCCTCAGATATAGGAAATAGAATTGAAATGATATTTAGGTCTATATACTTCTAATTACCATTATTTCTGTCTCTGTTTCGTGTAATCAAACATGAATATTACCGTAATAAGCCCAAATAATTATCAACAACTCAATATTTTGAGCAATTTAATGGTTACCTGAAACAGGCGTGTTTTGTCAACTCAAATCTGTTTAGCATTTTTACTGTAAGATTATAGTAAGTGGATTGGATGGACACCTGCACATGAAGGTACTGAGAAAAAGGCCAAAGCAAAGTTGCTTCATGTTCAATGAAACTAGGGTAGATAGCTCAACTTTAGGCTCTTGCAGGTAGACAAACAAAAGGAAAATTAGAGGCGTCAAGTTGAAATTGAGTGATCCCTCCAGTAATTGCGCATTTAACTTGCTCTTTGTAATGATTTTGATGACGTGGACTAAAATGTTGCTTTTAATTCCTTTTCACCTAAATTTCTGAAAAAAATGAAATCATTAATTACTTGTCTTAGTTTTGATTATCTTGGTAACAAAATTAAAGAAATAATAATAGTAGAGCAGTTCACTCTAAATAGACATAGTTTTGTGTGGTCACTTGGTTTTGTGTTTTTTTCTTTTTTTGCTTCTTTTTCTTATCTCCCTGTCCTCCACATGATATTTATTGTTCTCTTTGATCTAGGAATCTTTATGCTCAATGGTTTAATTTCCATCTCAGGAAGACATGAAGGATTGGACAATTGACGTACTCACAGATGCACTAACACGAGCTGAAGAAACTGTCAAACGTGGATCTAATTAGCTCTGGTTGATTCTTGCGGTATTTCTTTCTTTTCAACTTCATGATTGCAATGTGTTATGCGTTGAAGCTGTTTCTTTTTAAAAGTCTCTTTTATTAGTTAATCACCAACTACTACTAGTCAATCTGTGATATTTCCTGCACATTCTCAAGTGCCAAATTAATTAATATCAACGAGTTTTCTTGTAAAACGAGTTTATTCATAAGCCATTCTAGTGCAAAGTGTTGCTAGCTTGTTTGTTTGGAAGGACTGGATAATCCTGTACTCTCTAATCTGGTGTTATCTATCAGTGAATTAGATTAGGATTTACATGCAACTGTGTGTAACACGAAGGAACTGCTTGCCGAATGTAGCTGACAGAACTGCTAGTGCAGAGGTGTATTCAATTTATTTTGTTTGGTTTGGTTTGGTTTTGCTCATTTTTTTGGTTTATCAGTTTATACTGACCTGATTGCATCTACATTTGGAACCCTTCCTCTAAATTTATTGTATGAAATAAGAAGCGCGGGCACGGGCACGGGCACGGGCACGGGTACACGAGACGAGAGGGACACATTGACACAAAGTTCTTCAAAAAAGTAAGAACCTATATGTAAGGGCACGGCGGTAAATATAAAATAGAATCCAAGGTCGCGAACAATGATTCGATTGATCATGAAGAGAGAATTCGTGGTTCAATTCTTCGACTTAACAACAGGAAAAAGGATTGATCAAATTTTCTTATTCTTTAAACTTTATATTTACATATTATATCGTAGCTTTCATAAATTTTTATGTTTTAATAAAATCATTACTTTTTTAGTTTTGATTTTTGTTGGTGAAATCTCCCTCGTTTTATTAAAGAGTAGTTATTGTTTATATTGAAACAACTTTGACTATATATTATTACCATGAGAGAAAAAATGCATATAGTAGAATGTTCGAAGACTGTCGACATTTGACTAAACATGACACGTGTTGGACATGGGTTGTGCCATCCTATTTGAAGTTTTCGTGTTTCATGGTCCTGTTGCATCAATTTGAAATTTTGTATATTATGATTGATAGTTTGAAAGTTCAATACTAAGTTTCACAATTTGATATTCTAGTCTCAAAAGGATAAAATGTTAAATTTGATGGGATTAAGTCAGTTGATGTAACATATCGAGGCGAAAAGTGATGTTAAATATAATTTTTTTAATGTGTGATGTACAGATGTATGCATGTAGTGTCCATTAAGTTTGGCATTTCACGTGTTGTGAAAATTTGTGATATTGATTGTTGTGTTGTTAAAATCAATGTGTAACAAGTTGTCGCATCACAATAATGTTAAACTGAATGTCAACAAAGATATACATGTAGATTGCTAATTAAAAGGGCAATCTTGATTTGTAGCAAAAATTGAATGTGGACTTGAAATGTGGCAAATTTTGGAAGACTTTGTAAACGTGGCCATTTTTTGAAGTACAGTTACATAAAAATCCTTTCGCTGCAATTTAAACTCTTTAAAATTTATATTTATAATCTAAGTTTTTATATATAAAAAAAATTCAAATCAATTTTTTACTTTTGATTTTTGTTGGTTAAATCTTTTGTAAAAAAGGATGGTTATTGCTTATATTAAAATAACCCTGAGATGAATTACATATTATTACCATGACAAAGAGAAATACATATAGTAGCAGGGTGTTCGAAAAGTGTCGGTATTAGACTCGATATGACATGGGATACGTGGAGTATCCTTGTTTCAAAGTTCAATTGTATCAGTTTGAAACTTTGAATATAATATATTCTTATTTTAACACTCATTAAGATTAAAAACTTAAATTCGCAGTGGATGCAGCATATCAAGGCAAAAGGTGTTATTCTATTTCTATTTTATAGGTCACAAAGCAAAGAAATTACTCATGTCAAAAATCATTGAAGTAATTAATTGGGCAAACTTGATTTGTAGCTAGAAAATGAATAATGCTATTTATTATCATGATAATGTGACAATTCATTATTCATCGATATTGTATAATCATAATGATAAAAAAAAGGTGATTATATTAAACACAACTTCGAGTTAAAATATATATTATCCTGAAAGAGAGATGAATGCATATGGTAGTGTTCAAAAAATGTTTGCATTCGACCCAGCATGACATGTGCCGTCTTTCATAGTTTTGTTGCATCAATTTGAAGTTTTAAATAATATACTTTTAATATATGATTGATAGTTCTAAAGTTTCATACTCGGTTTCACAATTTTGATATTCTTGTCTCAATATTCTTGTCTCACATTTTTTGCGGCATATCGAGGCAAAAAAAGTGTTGTTAAATCTATACACCTATTGTGTGGAGTGACAAAATTACTCGTGTCCAAGGTCATTATTCCTCAAAAATAGGATGGTGGACTTGAAATGTGGCCTATTTTGAAAAGCTTTGCAAAAGTGGCAATTTTTTGAGGTGCAATCGCCAAATAAATAAAATCATTTTTCATGGTGATTTAAAATATTTAAAATTCATATTTATATAGTATATCTTATATACATTTTAATTTTTTAATAAATCAATACTTTTTTCGTTTTGATTTTTGTTAGTAAAATCTTTTTTATTAAAAAAAAGTTGATTATATTAAACACAACTTCGAGTTAAAATATATATAATTACCCTGAAAGAGAGATGAATGCATATGGTAGTGTTCAAAAAATGTTTGCATTCGACCCAACATGACATGTGCCGTCTTTCATAGTTTTGTTGCATCAATTTGAAGTTTTAAATAATATACTTTTAATATATGATTGATAGTTCTAAAGTTTCTTAGCAATTTTGATATTCTTGTCTCAATACTTAAAAGATTAAACATTAAATTCGACAAATAATAAGCCAGTGGATGCAACATATCGAAGCAAAAAAGTGTTGTTAAATCTATCTGTTGTGTGGAGTGACAAAATTACTCGTGTCCAATGTCATTTGAAATAATTAATAGGCACATGTGGTCATTTTTGGAAGGCTTTGCAACGTCACAATTTTTTTATGTGCAATTACAAAATAAAAATTGAAAAAAAAATTAAAAAATATAAATCTTCGTTTACAGCTATTTAAATTCTTTAAAATTCATATTTATATAGTATATCTGATATACTTTTTAATAAAATCAATACTTTTTCAGTTTTAATTTTTGTTCGTGAAATCTTTTTCTTTTTTCAAGAGAAAAAAAAAAAAAGAAACTATTGCTTCTATTAAAATGACTTTGAGTTTAACTATATATTATTACCATGAAAGAGAGAGGCATATAATAGTCTCCAAAGAATGTCGACATTTGATTCAACATGACACGTGTTGGAACGGTAGGCCATCCTATTAGGAGTGTCCATGTTTCGTAGCTGTGTTGCATTAGTATTGAACTTTGATATAATATTTCTACTGTACATTTTGCTATTTTTATATTCTAATATCAGCATTTCAAATTAAACATTAAATTTGTCGGAAAGTTTTGTTAAATCTATATCTATTTTATGTGACGAAGCAAAAAAATTACTCGTGTCAAAGATCATTGAAACAATTAATAGGGCGATTTTGATTTGTAGCTAAAATTGGGCGATGGACTTGAAATGTGACGAATTTTGGAAGGCTTTCCTAAATTTGCCATTTTTTGAGGTGCAATTACAAAAAAATATATTTGTTTGTATGAATAAGATTTTCCAGTACATGCAAAAATTTCGAGGAAAAAGCAATTACTTCCTAGAGAATCTTTTGTTAGTTCAACATTATATTACCAATGAGTAATATATAATAGAATATAACACGAGTTCTAATCCATTTTGCAAATAAAGAAGAATCACTAAACAAAAGGAGATTACTATATGAAAAATTGGTGACTTTTGAACTTGACCCGGTATTGAGATTTTCAACTTTTGAGTACTCTCGATACAATAAGGTAGGGCAGGTTTTATCCACTTTTGTACAGGTCAACATATCCGCCAAGTCTATCAAAGATGCTGACGGAACTCGTGAGTCTTCATTCTTGCCCTGGAAGGGATAGGATATGCCCTGCAAGGAGGGTCATTCGTTTTCTTCGCATTATGGTTGCATTGCTAAAGTGACATCTGTTCGGATGGGAATAAGCATATCCTAAGATGGATCATGCTACAATAACATTCTAGTTGACATAATGGATGACATAATTTGATAAAAAGACATAAATATCATTCATCTTATTCTTTTGCTTACTTAAGGTTCTCTATTCCTAATATAG
>CAIGRN010138725.1:0-18615 GCA_903798345.1 Fraxinus anomala
TATATTATCCAAACTCCAATAATTAGATCATGTTTACTCAACCATAGACCACATAATCTAATTATTATTCTTTGCATTTTCCACTAAAGGTTAAAGACTGAACTCTCGAAATATATAAGATTATAGAAGTCAATAAATTTGTAACACTTTCCTCTGAGCTGTCGTTTATGTATTTTATTCTCGTCCGAAATTCAATAATTAGGTATGAGTATAAATGACCGTTTTGCTCCTCTAATTATTCTCACTAACTTAAGTACTATTACTCTCAACGGTCTTGTGAACAAATCACAGATATCGAAATTTAGTCGTCGCTAAAAATTGAGTTCAGATTTTAACCGTTCAACATAAACGCTATACCAATTTTTTAGGGCAACGATTCCCGACATGAATTCATATTCTCTACTTTGCTCATTCTCAAGTTCACAACTTATCAAAATATTTGACCAATCAAATTAATCTCACTCATTAACGAATCAAAGAACTATTAAAATCACGAAAAGATATACATAACTCTGTCAGGTGATTTAGATGAAATACACATCGGTCAAGTGAAATTTAATTCTCCCTACGGTCATGCTATAGAATTAAATTCGACACGTGATCCATTCAATACACCTAAAATGTACTAGTAGATTGTGATATAAGTTCTTGAAATGTGTGGTTGAAAAGTTATGGGACCCATGAAATATGTAGTTAATATTGATTATTTGACTTTAACATAGATTAAAATTTGATTTTAAACAGAAACAAACAGGACCTTAACTATTTTTATGATAAGTACAAATCACAAATCCGAATAATGAATCGGACAATACTACAACCTTCTAATATAAAGTACCAACCCATATACATTTATAATGAACAAATTATTTATGATCAAAATATAAGATGTGACACAATGAACTTCTCAACGCAAGTACCCAATTTTTATCATCACAAATAATTGTAGCCACTTTAATTCGCATATTTAATAATAAATGAAATAAAAATTAATTTTATTTATTATAAGAATGTTGTTGTTATTATTTTCTAAGTAAAACTGTACTATGCACACAATCCAACAGGCATGACCTAGACATCCTAATCTTGCTTGGATTCTATCTACACCTCAACCAAGGAAACTCAACTTGAGCATATATATATATATACACACACCCATATCCACCACCATTGTGATGCCTTATTTCAGGTGCACGAAAGCTCTACTCCCAGTCATTCTCGGTCTCGTGCAGCTACTGGTAAGTTTTTTTACTGAACCATGAACTAAGATATTAAAAAATTAAGATAACCCAGTAAATACTAATTTCGACGAAGCTAAAATTCTACGGGGCACTGGCTAACAGCTGAAATATCACGTTAACATGTAGTAGACCCGCTGGAGTTTTAGTTTTCCCACGAACAAATGCGTAATAATCTCCTTCGCCGAAGCAGCCACCACCTACACCCTGCAACTACGTGTCACTCTAAAAATACCGCCAGCCGCTTCTTCGCTCATTATCAAACAAATATTTCCCTTTGCACGACACGTTTCCCTTCAACAGCTCTATAAAAATACACATTACACACACAATTCTAATTAATTTCTGAAAAATTTAGTGCATTCACCGGAAAATGATGCAGGTATGCGAATGACACCCAAGTCAGGTAAGGCGAGCAATTTACACGCTATAAAAGAGCGAAAGGCTCGCCGGAAAAAACTGGAAACTCAAAGGTTGAGGTCAGTTAGATTGGCGTCCGAATTCAAACTTTGCTCGGAGTCGCAATCATCCACCTCGGCTTCATCAGATAGTGGTGGATCACCGTTGGAGGAAATTTGTGTATCAAGTGGAGAAAGCAAGTTAAAGAATTTTTCTAGTGGTTTGAGTTATGGACACATATCGATGTTGGGGCGGAGGAGATCGATGGAGGATGCTATTACGGTGGCGCCACCTTGGATGGCGGGGGCAGACTATGCTTTTTTCGCTATTTACGACGGGCACGGAGGGTCTAAGGTGGCAGAAGAATGCAGTAAGAGGATGCATAAGTATCTTGAGAAGCATATAGAGAAGGAAAAGAAATTGAGGGAGAAAATAGAATTTGACTGGATAAAAGTGATGGGGGAATGTTTTAAAAGTATGGATAAAGACGGAGAAGTTGGAGTGGAAGGAGGTGACGCTGCGAAGTGGAGGAAGGTTGGGTCGACGGCGTTGGTGGTTTTAGTGGGTGAGGAGGAGTTGGTGGTAGGGAATTGCGGTGACTCAAGGGCGGTTCTTTCTCGAAGCAGTGTTGCGGTGCCGCTGTCATGTGATCATAAGGTGACGTTTCACTGTTTTCCTAATTTGGCTTGGGACAAGGAAAATGTTTTCTTTGTAATTCGATTTTAAGTTGATGTACGTGTTAAATATTTTTGGTAAAATCTCTAAAATTGTATAGGCATTGGTGTCTTTTTAATGAAGAATACTACTCATGTGCTTCGATCAAACAGAGTAGAGTAGGATTAGAATCAAGGGTCGATTTATAATTTATGCTTTTTCCTATAGCCCGATAGACAAGATGAGAAGGAGAGAATAGAAGCTTTGGGAGGAAGGGTTCTAAACTGGAATGGTTGGCGAGTCGAAGGAATCCTTGCCACTTCAAGATCTATAGGTATTTATTCTATATTTTAACATTAAAGATTATAAAATATAATTCTTTAAAACTTTTGTCTCTAAAGTGGGTTGGGACATTCTGCCTCGCCGAGTAATTAATAAAATAATAGTGTTTCGGAATCACCATTAAAAAATATGGAGCTTACACCTCTAGCAGTCCAATTCCATCCTTGGATTGTTCTGCATTTGTTTAAAATTTAATTTATAGCTTTGCAATTGGCAATGTTAGCTGATTAATGTTGATCATTTACATTTATGCATGTACTGCGAGTAGCTCAGTTTCTTGTTTGAACATACCCAATCCATTTTCAAGAATCGATTTGATTTCAGGTGATTATTATCTAAGACCTTTTGTAATCTCCGAGCCTGAGGTTGAGGTCCAAAAACGAACTGAATTTGATGACTTTCTTATAATAGCGACGGATGGTTTGTGGGATGTGGTGTCAAATGAGTTTGCATGTGAAGTTGTGAGACAAAGTCTTTGCAGGAACAAGAGCCAATTTTCACGGGAAAGTGTTGCTACAGAGGCAACGGCAGCACTAGCAGAGCTTGCCATTGCTAAGGGAAGCAGAGACAACGTCAGTATCATAGTTGTGCAACTACAATGAATGTTAATATTGATCGTTGTTCGTGTTTACTTCTGTTTTTTTCCTTTCTTTTTTGCCTTTTGTAAAGTATGCAAGGCAAGGCAAGGCAAGGTTACGACTTGTACTTTTTCCTTCACAGTTGTATATTGGTATAAATAAGAAATAGAAGGTGTGATGCTAGGCGTTTCGCCAACTTTTATCTGAGTTTTGGATAAATTGTAATGTATTGTGCATTGAATATCGTAGCAACAGGCTCTTTTCTTGCACTATTCATATTTCAGGTTTTTGAGTGATGGTAAAGAAAAATTACAGATTTGATGGTTGAAGCACTCAACTCTTGTAGCAATTTTTGGAGTCGTCTCTTCATTGTCGTGCTACAGCTGTGGTATGCAATTGTAGATACGTGGTCCATCGAGTCCAAGTTAATCAAGGTGAACGCCTCGTTTTTTGGGCTTATTCTTGGTTTCCTCTAGTATTTGTACATAACAACCACTTAAGGAATGCAGGGTACACACTTGATTCAAAAAGAATGGTTACTAAAATTCAGAAAAACAGTAACTACCTGCCATCCACGCCTTCCAGTCCATAAAATGTTATGATGGAACATTGGATAGCACTGAACAATGTTAAAAACAAGACTTCTGCAGAAATTGTATTCATATTGCAAACAATGTTGTTAAGGTTACAACAACCAAACACACAAAAAAGGACAATACAGTACAAGGGAAAAAGGAAGACTTAGAAACTCTGTTGAGAAGTGAATCTGTACTTCTCAGTCTCAATCTTCATTCCCTCCATCTCAAGCTATATCTCTACCAGAATAGTGAAGTGGGAAAGAAAAAGGATGAGCACCTCTTTTAAATACTCTCTTCACTCCTTTCTTCCTCCAATCTTCAACCTTATTTAGCCTAATTCCATCTAAATCCCTATTCAGATAACAAATCATTCCATAATCCAAATTCACAGTAAATAAAAAGACAAAGACCTTCTTGACCATGTCTTGTATTGCTGCACAATTCTTAAAATAAAATCCCATAAAGACCGCATAAATTTCTCTTCATAAATAGCTTTCTTTTCCTCTTAGACAAGGGAGTAGCTTGATACTGAGACATCTGCAGGAGAAGCCGAGTGGATATACACAAATTCGATGCTTTTTCCGGCTTGCAAAGAGTTTATCCATGCTGGAAAGAAGTAAGAATTACCAGCCTTCGTAAGACCCCATAGAGGACCATAAAGCTTTGTAATAGAGAGCTTCAAGTCCTTCAGGGTTTTTGTAGACTTATTGGTCACTTTCGTTGAGTATCTGTAGTAAGTTTTTCCTTGAAAAACCCATGAAATTGTCTCCTTCTGCTCGAGGACAATTGAATTGGCTGCAAAACAGCTCTGTACATTAGATATGTCATCCCAAAACGAGATTTCTTTACGTGGGTTACTCGTAAAAAGAAATTGGAAAGCTCCCTTATAAGGACTACAGCAGTAACCCCTTCTTTACAAGTATGAAATACCCAATATCCCTCAATATTAGGCTCCACATAGTCCAATATCCAATAACACTTCTTTCCTTTCAATTAATGGAATTGAAAAAAATACCAACTTAAAGAAGAAACAGGGTGTTACCTATAGCTGGATTTACAACTGGTTTGGGTGCTGGCTTTGGTTGAGCAGCAACTGGTTTAAGTGAAGGAAGTTCCACTGGATAAACAAGATGCAAAATAGGTTATCAAGAAAAAGCAAAGATGTTGAGAAAACTTCAAAGTTTTAAGTTTTGAAGTCATTGAACTTTAAATACCAGGAAGTAGCTGATTGTATCCGCTGTGGCCGCCATGTAGTCTTGCCAATATACCAAGGAAGGGAGCATTGTTATAAGTAGCAGGCTCAGTTTGTTCATAATTGTCTCTTTGGTCAGCAAAATTGTCATAGGCGTCTGGTCCGCCAACAAGTGCACCGGTGAGGAGATTTGGATCACTTGCCTTCCTGCTAAACCAAGTGGAATACCCTCCTCGGCAACTAACAAAAGAAGGGTTTATCTTATACGAGACAATTGAGGATGCTCTGTGGTGAACTTGCTTCGGGTAATTGTTTCCATATCCCACCATGTAACTTGTGGCTCTAGGGTTGTCTCCAAGAATGTAGTCCACCTAATAGCATAGAGAAATTGAAGCATGTTCAAGTTAATTCCATATAACTAGACTCTGCAATCTACACAGTCTAAAACAGAATTTGAGAGGAAAGATTAATATCTTATACTTTACCTGAGATTTTGCGAATGAGAGAAGCTCAGACGGGGTGACATAACCAGAAGCACACTTCAGGGATTTTCTGGCAGAGGACAGATAATCGGAGTAGACAGTGAGAAGGAATGAAGCACTTGTCACAAATTGCATATTATTCCATCTCTGCCGGAAAATGAGGCCCCCGGGAGTCCTCTGAGCATTACGCGTGCCCTTCCCAAGGCATGAACACATGAAAAATTCAGCCTTTTCCTGGTACTTCTCAAAGACTTGTGCATAACCAGCACCTTTCCCTGCCATCAAGAACTGCAAGACCATATTATGACACACTGTAAATCAATGGTACTATCGAGGAAATTAAGACAAGTCAAGACAAGTTACCTTAGCAACCAGGGTCTGGACACCGGCATACTTAACATCCCAACCAAATTCAGTCATGGCCCAACCAGTTCCACCAAGTGCATCTCCATTCTTCCCTAAGTAGTTCAAGTAGTACTGATTGTTTGTGGCCTTGTACATCCATGCAGCTGCCCACAACAACTCATCCTGGTAAACCATTATTCACAAACACAAAATTAGTGAAGAAATAAGATAGAAAATTACAATTTTCACTATAATAAATGTTTGGTCGTGCTTAGAAGTGCCCTTTCTTTGTCACTTTTAAATACAATCGAATGACTTACAGCATATCCACTGACAGATCGGTAATACTTCTGTGCCACTGTGATGGTGCCATCATATTTACCTCTGTATTTGTCTGCAAAATTAAATAGCTGAAACAAAAAAAGGAACTAAGCGTGTCAAATGACTGTGAGGCATAAAGTCCAAATTCAAGGGTCATAACGAATATTATAAATGGGCTTGCTATTCGTGGTGCAACGCATACAACTAAACAAACAAAATGATCTACGTTTGAGATTCTATAATACAGTACAAGCTTATCTTGTTTACTCGGCCAATTACCTTTTACTTGTTAATTCAAGGCGACATATAGCATTTGACATAGAATGTTTGGTCAAGTGAAAAGGAGATAGCAGATAAAATTGAGAAAGAGAGAGGTCTTGAAGTATTTGTTCTTTAATTATTATGCTCTAATATCTCTGTTCATTTTGTTAAGAATATCTCTAAGACTCTCTATTTTTAAAGAGCATATTCTATCATTTAGAGAGTATCTATAAATTTAAAGAAGTAAAATTTTGAAGTACTCCAACAAACTATTTATATTTAGCACTTAATTTTACTACTCTCAAAAAATATTTATTATTTTTCTTTATCTTTTATTTTAACTAACTTTTCTTTAACTTATTTTATTGTTTTCCTACANTAAAGAGTTAAAATTTTGAAGTACTTCAACAAGTTCTTTATATTTAACACTTAATTTTACTATTCCCAAAAAATATTTATTATTTTTATTTAAACTTGTTTTTCTTTAGATTATTTTATTATTTTCCTACATTGAAAATTGAAACACTTTGAATGCATTTAATTATAAAAAAAGAGATAAACCGCATCTCAGACGGCCCCTACCTGCCCTGCCCTACCCTGCCCTGTCCTGGACCTTGGTAAAGGAGGTAAATCGCAGGTTATGCCTCCAAGGGTACAGGGTGGAAGATTGCTTATACACTTGCACTTACCCAAGAGCCAAATCCATATTTCATTTAATTATAGAGATTGAGTTTGGCTCTCCAACTCTTCAAATTAAAATGTTAATTTAAAGAGTTTTTTGGAGCATTATTTTAAATGTTGACTCTTTAAAATAGAGAGTATCTCATGTTTAAAGAGTATCTTGGAGATACTCTAATAATCGATTTCAAGTGCATGTAAAGTAAGAGTTTATGGCAGGTTAAGATGCAGTATAAAACTGTGTCATTTATTAGGGGCTAAAGGTCGTCTCCTAATCATTCTTGTAGATGACTTCATATTATTAAAATTAAATCTTTAATTGCTCTAGTGGGATTGTAAAACATGAGCTTGCTAAAATGCACCAATAGGGCATCCTTTTTATTTATGGAAATTTGGCCATAAATGTGGTAACCCACTGCTATATTACACTACCAACAACCTGCCTGACAAAAAGTAACTATGACCATTTCATTAACCTAAAATTCTCAACTGCCTGCCGACCTTAGTCCAAATGAGTCGATGACCACTGGCCATTCAGTTACTCTAAAGTTCACACTGGTCAGTTAAAAAAATTGTTTAAGAAACTAAACTACTAACCTGATAGGCATGTTTGAGGAGCTCAGCCGAATAGGCAGGGTTGTAACGGCGAAAGACGATAGATGCAGCCGCCATTGCTGCAGCCGTCTCACCAGCAAGGTCGGAACCCGGGTGGCTAGGGTCAATCTTGTAAGCTGCCCTTGATGTGGTCATGTCCTCTGGCCTTTGCCAGCAATAGTGGTCCGTGTCTCCATCTCCAACCTATTCACAAAAATCAGGTGAATTCAACAATAGATGTCTGTGAATATGAATGAACCCGATTACTACTATCAATTGGGGGCTGGGGTGAGGTTACCTCTCCATAGAGGACATAAGGTTGAGGGTGGGCTTTGATGAGATAATCAGTGCCCCACTTAATAGCATCAAGGACATTTCCAAGTTCTCCACTAGAACTCATTTGGGTTCCATACTCAATTATGCTCCAAGACATCATGGTTATGGTGAATGCCATTGGCAACCCAAATTTCACATTGTCCCCTGCATCGTAGTATCCTCCCACCAGATCCACCTGCTTAATTCGAACCATATTAACGAAGGAAAATAAGCAAAAATATTATCTTTTATTCAGTTGAGCCGAGGCAGAGAAACATACCCCACTATTTTTGCCATCATTGAGGCCAGAATTGCCCCTCCATTGGACTCTTTGATTTTTTGGCAAGTAACCAGATCTCTGAGCTTCAAAGAAGAGAATGCTCTTGCTTAGAGCTGCACCATAGTCATGACCACCAGCTAACGCCAAAGGCAGAATCACAAGCACCAAAAACAGGGGAGCCATTTTAATACAGAATCCCACAGTTTTATCCATTTAAAATTAAGCAGAAAATGACTGTGTAATGTATAGAACTGTATATATTAACAAAATGTCAATGTAGCTCTGGTTTACTGGCTAAAACTTCAAGAATGAATCCCAATGGAGAATGATAGAGAGAGAGAGTGAGTGGGGATTGGAAGAAGAAGAAGGGCAGAAGCAAGTATATATGGAGGAGGGAAGGAAGACGTGCAGAAATTAATTGATGCAGTTTATTTATTTATTTATTTTTAAAAAAAATTATTATACGAGGGGTGATGAAAATGGGGAGAAGCATGTGCATTGCAATTTTTATTTATAAATAAATCAGCCTACAATTTTTGTTTGATATGCCAGAAACTTACTGCTGCAGAATAATCATAGGTGCATGCTTTTCGAAGGGAATGTGTTTTGACATTTGACTGCTAGTGCTACCATGTGTTGAATTGTTTTAAGTTCATTTGAGCAACTCTTTTTTAAAAACTAGAGTTCCATTTTAAAAGTTAACCTTGTTGAAAGAAGTAGTTTAGATCTTTATATTAATTAATACATTCATACAAGGACTTCTATACATTAGATTTTTAAGACGTGTATTTGCTCAAATTGAGCTAGGACTTCGTGACTCAATGTCGAAGTTCGTTTGAAAAGGTAGTCGCAGAAGAAATGCAAGAGATGCCATGCGCCGACAATGGGAAGGTAGTGTATGAACACAACCTTAAATAAATCTAAGTGCTATAAGTTGACACGGATTTATTTTAATAGTAATTACTCCCTTCGTCCCATAAAGATAGATTTATTTCTATTTTTAAACATATTAAATAACTTAATTAATATATATTGGAACTATAAATTTTATTTATATTTTTCATAATATATCTCTACTTTAAATAATGGTAATTCATATTTGTTAATAATAATGTATCTTATTTGATATTGGACAATTTTCAATACAAGGAAGCAATAACACACTGTTCACACCTACAAGTAAACAAGGAACACGTGGCTCCATAGTGAGAAATGGTTCCTGGACCAGCATCTCAAATTTTGACCTGTAATATGATTCGACAACCTGACAAATAACTCACACCTATTAAGTTTTCTATCTGGCAAATGGACCACCGACAAAATTCGATAAAATTATTTGACTGTTTACAACTGGTCTAATCTAGGTAGATATTTGGGTTATTGTACATTTTTCCGTCGTCGTTGCGTTGAAAATCAATGAAAAATTATTAGTGTTATTTTTGTAAAAAGTTTGTCGAACCTTTTTTTTAAAATGACAGCAGTAATCCAAAGACTACGGTCAAGGACTTGTCATATTTCACAAAAAAGTAACTGCAACTTGAGTTCGCGCTTGATTAAAAAGACTAGGCGATTTAAGAAACACACGGAGAGGAAAACCAAAAGAGTGCCAGGAAAAGGCAAAGTCAAACACCCCGAATTTTCTATTTTGTGCTTTTTAATGTATTCTCCTCTTCTACCTGTCAGCGCCGGTATTGTTACGGTCACTGCCAAAGTTCCTGTATCGGTTGCCAGCTCCCGTTGTTAGGTCACACAATGTGAGTGAGACTTGGTAGGTGGAGGGTCCTTATTGTTAGGTCTTTGTTTTTACTGCTGAAAACATTAGAATAATTAATGTGCATCTTCTTAATTATTGGACAACAGAAATGATTAAACTGTATGTTGATGAAATTTATATTATATTTTGTATTTTTATTGAACTTACTGATAAATTTGCAAGAAAATGTGGGGCAATTATGTCCTTGGTAAATGTTTTTAAGATTTTAAGATGTTCAAACTTCATTTTCAATTATATACAAGTGCTATCAACTTTTAACTACACATTTTATATGATTCATCAGCTCCAAAAATTCCATCAAAAAGACTTTTAGCTATTATAATACCCTTATTTCTTCAAGTCACTCTTATTAACCGTCACTCTAACTTCGAAAAATATCATGTCTCAAACAGGACAGTAAATGCTCGTCTCAAACAGGACATTAAATGCTCGAGTTTTATGACGCTATCTAATTTTAACTTCTTTGTGTTAACCTTCGTTGTGACCATTAATTGGAGTATTGATGTGTATCAATTATCAGCAATGTTTTTATTCTTATATTCATATTATTTATTACCTGGTATTTCTTGGAGTGTGAAACTCGTTATGTTGAAAAAGAGTAAGCAAATAAGTATGAATGAGCCAAAAAGGTTAGCAGGCTATGCGTTTTTTCAACTCACGCATCTCTTTCTCAGTTTATATGGAGCTGAACTTAGTGAGACAGCATGTGAATTATAGTGACTACACTAAATACCTAGCCCAGTTGTCATGAGCTAAATTAGATGAACCTATACAAGTACAGCTAAAAAAAAAATGAAAACCACAAAGTTATCACATGCAATTTTGTTGAGGCTATGTTATCAAGGATCCAGGGTTCATACTATGCCATTGGAAATCGAACTTACCCCTACCTCACGTGCTCCTAGATTAAGATTGGACCCACCCTTTATAGATTTTGATATTTATGGTCCCCAATTAAGGATTGGAATTTGATAAATCTCTCTATTAATGTTAAAAATGATTAATATTTTCAATTTTCTACATGAATCTTTAGATAGGCTGCAGAAGAAGTGATTTCCCAGCATCAAGTTTTAGCGTCAATTTTGTTTCCTGAAAATAATATTTTGAATTTTAGTCTATAAAGAACAATTCGGTAACTATGAAATCAATTTTAATATGTTTTTATGACTAATTGTGAAGCATTTGTAAATATAAGAAGAGATATCGTTTTTAATTTAACCTACTAAATATTCTCTTACATATTTGATAATTAGCATTGGACAATGGATAGGTCGATACAATGCTACTAAATATTATTAATCAATTAAGGATTGGAATTTGATAAATCTCTCTATTAATGTTAAAAGGTGGAATTGACATTCTTACTATTTCAAGCGAATTTGGAGTTTTGGTCCACCCTTTATTTCAATAATCTTCCACCTTTTTAATAATGTTACAATAATTTGATTTGCTCATAGTTCTTGTCCATTCCATTCACGCTTTCTAAAAAATTTCTACCCACCTCGGAGATAAGAAGTCTTTTTGATTTCAGAGAATAATTAATAAGCTTAAGATTGAAAGAACTATCTATAAAGTATTTAAGGAGTCACGATCACGTTAGACATTGAATAATACCAGATTTGGCAATAAAGTGAACTACTAAATCCTCCAATAACACCTTCTAATAGAGTAAGTTTTTATGACTAATTGTGAAGCATTTGTAAATATAAGAAGAGATATCGTTTTTAATTTAACCTACTAAATATTCTCTTACATATTTGATAATTAGCATTGGACAATGGATAGGTCGATACAATGCTATTTAGATTATCTGGCATTGTATATTAATCATGCATGTAAATTTCATGAATTCACAACTTAACCAAATTAAACAAGCAAAGAATAGATGGGAACTCTCCATGTTTTTTGAAGCCCACAATGAGTCAAAATATATATATTCAAAAATTGAAGAGATTCCCCTACCACCACCTCGTAATGATTCCTTTGGATCCTTTAATGTCTTTTCATGTCCAATTCCTAATTCAAACTATTGTGTTTAGTCGATGACAAGACCAAATGTATTTTTTTTTAATATAAAAAAAATAATAATAACTGTTAGTCTTCTTAAACTCAACAAATTAGCATCTTACACATGGCAGCATATTCTAGAATGACTTGGACCATATTTCAATTCAACATCAAGAATTTATCCTTTTTCATTCCTAAATCTCTTGCTTGTAAGGAAATAGTACCTACGGGTTATAAGTCAGCAAGTCAAATTTTGACTTAAAAACAATTAAAGTCGCCATAATCCATTAATCAAAAAAGTCAAATCTTTTATTTAATCGAACGAAAAAATAATTATTTACTTAAATTCCATTAATCATGGATAAAAAAATATTCCAATGGTCCGTGCTGGCGGGAAAATAAAAGAAGAATTTGTGCATGTTCCATCATATTAAGCCTAGGACACGGGCATGGGGGCACTAATTAGCGGAAATCAAGGTAAATAATAGAAATTCGTAAATTGGGTCCCAGTTCCGGTGAGCCAATCACGTAGCAAAGCATGTGGAGCGCCGGAATTGACATTCTTACTATTTCAAGCGAATTTGGAGTTTTGGTCCACCCTTTTTTTCAATAATCTTCCACCTTTTTAATAATGTTACAATAATTTGATTTGCTCATAGTTCTTGTCCATTCCCATTCACGCTTTCTAAAAAATTTCTACCCACCTCGGAGATAAGAAGTCTTTTTGATTTCAGAGAATAATTAATAAGCTTAAGATTGAAAGAACTATCTATAAAATATTTAAGGAGTCACGATCACGTTAGACATTGAATAATACCAGATTTGGCAATAAAGTGAACTACTAAATCTTCCAATAACACCTTCTAATAGAGTAATTATTAAAATAGTGTAATATTGCCATATATACAAGAGATTTTAAAATGAAACAGAAAAAGAAAGAAATATATAATGTCATTTTCATAAAATATTATATGATTAATAAGCTTTGGACGGCCATAGAATGTTTTCCCTAGACATCATTAATCTTGACACTATGGAAAGATCTGTGAAAATGGTAGTTGGGACATACTAATCTCATTCACTTGTTTGCATAACCTTTTTTTAAGTTCAAGTGACATATAATCTGAGGTTATCTCAATTTTTAACTCATGCATGGAGCAATTACTATGTCCAAAATGATTTTAAGTTTTGGATTACTTTTTCTTTTCCTTTTTTTAAAGTAACCCGAGGTGGATCCCGAATATTTTTCACTTCATGTGCCGATTAAAATTTTTAATGTATTGTGCAAAGCACGTAAAATATTTATTATATAATTATGGGAAGATTGAATACCAAGAATTATTGAATTTGTATGAGTTGAAATTAAATTTAAATAAATATATTATCTTTCTAAGATGTTGAGGATTAAATTATGTTCTATTTGTAGACGCAATAGTTTCACTAAACACAGTATTGTTTTGAGTCGATAAAGAAATTGGAGAAAGGACAAGAATACGAGATTTGAGAAATTGAGTACAACGAGCCCAGTCAATTAAGGTGATAGATTTTTGGACCCAAATCTTCTTGGTAATCTACACCTGTCAGAAAATCTGATATTTTGTCTCCTTTTAAATTTCTGTAAAGATTTAACTAACAGGAAAAAGACAGTGATTATTCGTACTCACCAATCATTGTAAAATGTAAACTTCGTGGGAAATGTTATTATGATTTGAAAAATAATAATTACATATTTAGTTTGCATGAAAAAATGTTATAGGTTGGCCACAAGGAAAGAAAATGGGAAGATTGATTTACCCTATAAATTAAAATCTAAATTTTAATCAACAATTAATTTTAATCACGCCCCTATTTGACATCCATTTTAGGTGAATTTTTTTTTTTAATAGTAATTGATGGAAGATTGTGTGGTTAAAAAGTCAAAAGATTTTTTGAATTTATGTATAATATTATTTTATTGATAGAATGTGTGGTTGAAATGAAGAAAAAGAAAAAAATAGGTTTCAAACAGGGACCACATATTCATGGAACTCTCATCATTTTAATCACACATTCATCAACTCTCATAAAAAACTATTAAAAATCTAATTTTAATCTTTACCAACATGAGCTTAGTGATGAGTTTATGTAGAAAAATGAAATTTTGATTAAATTTCAGAATTTTCGTTAACTTTCTCGTGTGAGTCTTAGTAGTATGCTTAGTTACCCCCACCCCTTTTTTATGAGTGATAAAATTAAATTTTTAACAAATTTTGATAAAATTTGATAAAATATGTGTTGAAATCGTGAGTCCCTAAAATATATGATTATAATTAATTGTTGACTTTAACTCTATTAAAAATCTAAATTTTAATCTCAACCAAAATTTTGATATGTGGTATTTCATATCTCCACGTTAAGTAAGCTTTGTGCTTGGCTACGTGAATTAGTAATTTTGTCATTTATTAAGCAAATTGGGGTATATTTACAATGATTACGTGGCGGTTGTATCAAGAACAAGTAAAAATGGTGCTGCCGTCTTGGAACATGTGAGAGCTATTGCAAAGTACGGTGGTCCCTCTATGCGACAACCCACAACAAAAATCCACGTGCATCCAATCATACACTGAAACGTGGCACAGGGTGGAGCTTCTATTCACATGCTTCTTGTTAGTTTGTCAAAAAACAACACATGATGATGTTCTTTTCTATTTTGCTTTTTGGGAATGTTAATATGAATGGTCCATGTCAATTCCTACCAAAATATCTCAAATCAAGATTAACAACTAACATTAGTTTCACAACAAGCAATTAAGTAGCTACATCTATAAACATACTCCAAGAGCAAGAGATTAGTTCAAGTTTGATTATTCAAATTTACTTCGAGATTAGTTATATAGGAAGGAGTCCAGTTTGAACAAATATTTTAAGCTCGTGACTTTTTGCTTCGTCTACAGCAGCGTTCCTTCTGTTAAAATGTATAGCATATATTAGTCGAACAACTCGGCTTGCTGAGAGTTTGGTCACGACTGTCATTACTCTATTCTTGTTTCTTTCAAGTAAAGCATGAGCTTTTTACCTGTTTTGTAACTTTGTGCAGCTAATCTTTCCAACCTTCCTTGCTAAACCTTCTTGAGGCAATGCCTTTGGATGACAGACTTGGAGTGACAGGCAATGATGGTGTTTTCGATGCTTCCTCATCGTCCCAACTATCTCCCCAACTGTCGTCCCAACTTCGTTTGATTCCGACTCAACTTTGCTCCCACGGGAAACTGGCAACTCCATTTCTAGCTTTTGGTATTTAGGATTCCTCACAAAATGCCGCCTCAAGAATTTGGTGCATGACCAGACTGACAGTAATGCTAATGCAGCCAAAAACACAAATCCAATGGAGGTAGTTCGCTTGAAATGATTGATATAACCAAACTGCGAGGTGCCAATTTGATCCCTAAAATCGAGAATGCAGTTACCATGGCCCGCTGTGAGGATGATGAAATCACTACTTCCCGCACTTTTGATGGAAACCCTGACCTGCGTGACCAAAAAAAAATACACATTATAAAGTATAAAAAATAAAAGCTCTGGAATAGCACAATGACACTGTTTCCATGACCTACCCAATAATCTGAATGAACTTAAAATTACTTATCATATAAAGAAGAATCAATTATGAACATGAGTTAACAAACAAAATAATGGACAGCAGTTGGCATCATTGTGATTGCAAAGCATACTTAATAATCAACAAATGATACAATTGAGGTCAATGAATACATGAATATACATAGAAAAAAGTTAAAAGCAACTAAGGCCAGTGTTCAGGTAAAATATCCATTGCTTCGAGGGAGCACCATATCTTAAATATCAAACTAAAATTACTTTTTTCTATGTAAAGATAACCAAACATTCATTAATGCTGTTTATAACGTTCACATAAAGTAGAATCTTTGTTAGGATAAGGATTGTACAATAGTAACATTCCAAGATCGTGATCAGGAACTCAATAATTATGAGGCCATGAGCCCAAGGGGGCTTGAATGTATGTGCAACAAACAATGTAAGAATCGTGGATTCAACCATAGCACGACTTCCACAAGTCCTTCAAAACAAATACAGTCACGTGCTACTGAACTGACATGCAATAAGCTGCAAGGTGCAGTATCTGCAAACATGTGCCCATATATAGTTGTTTCAAAAACCATGTATGAGCAGTGTTGGTGGTTGTACATCATATAAAAGCTTTGTTACTCAAACTCATTTCTAAAAATGCTGTGCTATTGATCATCATCTTTTCGGGAAATATTTTTGGAGGATCAATGTCATCTTTACCTGATGAACAACTGCTAGCACATAGTTTTAGAAAACTTAATACATGGAAATGTGCCATAGATTAAAAACCCAACAACGTAATAGCATGTAAGTGCAGTATTAGCAGTTGTTACAACTTGTCAAGTCAAACCACACATTTGTTGGTCTTGTTCTCGTTTTGGTCATTTCAATATGAAACATTGCTTCATGGTTGACAGCAAACAAAAGTACAATTATAAAGAACACATGGTCTGATGGTTATATTCAAAGTTCCAACAAGAGCGAACTCCCGACCATCATCGAATTGGCTTAAAACGTCACTTTAAAAAGCCATCCACAATTGAATTCTCATGAAGGCCCAGAATTAAATTATTGTCGGCATCTTCACAATCAAATATAGCCCCTGTTAGGGCTCCATTTTAAGAAAAATTCATTTTTCTCTTTCTTATTTTCAACTACACATTCTCCAATAAAATGATATTACAAGTAAATCCAAAAATTTTCCATATTTTTCCACCACACATTATCCAAAAATCACTATTCTAAAATACATGTTTTCCCAAAATTTAATTTTAATGGAGCCCTAGTCTAATAAAATCTTACCATATGTTGTCAGTTGTCTTGGTAGTCATTCTGAATGATTATAAAGCAATTTCTCTAGGTGGGAATGAATGGAATAGAAACATTGGGATAAACCGAATTCATAGTTTGAGGTCGCTGTTCGTGGTGCTACCTGGGGAATTAGGTACACCCGGGAACATAGTCCAAGACTGGACTGAAGAAGTATTTACTCTACCTCTCTCTCTTATTCCCACTATCTCTCCCTATTTACTATCCTTTTCTACATTTTCTCATCTTCCAATATCTCCGTCTCTAATTTTACACTACACACTTCTGTGTCTCACCTCCATTTCTCTTTTGGAAACCATTCTAATAGCCCAAATGTCAAATGTATTGTTATTAATATAACTTCCTATTGTGTCCAGGAACTGCCTTCAGTCACAATTCTCCAACGATGATTATTAATCTCTTTGCAATTCAAGTCACTTGATCATACAAAATTGTAGAAACCTTCCTAGATGGGAATTCTTTATCTTTTTTGGTGCAAAAATAAGCATGCACATCTTGAACCTATCAAGAGATATTTGTGAGGTATTTATAAAAATGGTACGATGTATAGTTCACATTAACAATCTTTTCTAGATCCTTTTGTACGCTGATATGTGACAATTCATAATCTATATTTATGGAATTTAATTCTATTTTCTTTATTTAAACAATCCCCCCTCGTGGCCACCTGAGAACCAGTATCAAGTACAGCTATCAATTCAACAGTATTCAAACTTCCCAAAATACATTATTAAAACGTTAAATATATACCTCTGAGTATTCCTTCGCTGGGATTTGAATTTCCTTTTTCTCAAGTTGAACAGAATCAGGAGCCGAAATAGTGATTCTAACAAGGCCTTTTCCTTCATTTTGAATCAAGAGTGAAAGATCCGGAGAATCTAGTGTATCAAGAGTAAAAAATCTCATCAAACATAAATTAGTTGATACAATAGTTAAAATCCACTGAAAATAAAATGTACGAGGACAAGCTCAGTCATAATCAGATAAAATCATGCAATAAGAACAAGTTCAATCATTTCTGGTAATTAAAAACTCAGATCAGCTAAATGCAGAACTGTCATCTGAAGATGGAAATGGAATTTCTATCAATCTGCAGTCATATGAAGTATGGTGTTAAAACAGAATGACTTTGAAGAGCATTATCCAACTACACTAATCTTCAGGAACAAATAGCATTGACTACACATTACCCTAGGCAAAGTCTTACTCGAGCTGGTCAACCATGTACCCATCTAATATTAGACAATGGGAAACGAGATCTATGCAGCCTTCCTCTGAACAAGCCTCATATGATGTTATCTCCCTATATTTCATGCCTGGCATATGCAGAGGTCTTAAATGTCCAATTGGCCATCCTCGCTTAAAACCTTTATTTTATTTTTTTAATTATTGAAGACGTGAACTAATATGATTTGTTTAGCCTATACAAAAATATATATGCAAAGATTATTGCAAGATAGATGTTATAAACCAACCCCGATATCAAGAACGTTTTGATATCACTTGTTGAGAAACCGGCCAAATAATTAAAGACGAAAAATATGAATAATATGAAATTTAATGGATCACACAACAATCAAGAAAATTGTGGAAGAGGGGAATTTATTATACCAAGAAACAAACAATTATCTTACAAGATTTTGATCATCTCAATCTAATCTAA
>CAIGRN010138726.1:0-15212 GCA_903798345.1 Fraxinus anomala
TTCTCTTCTCCGCCATGGTTGGTGTTGGTCAAACATTTGGAAGGTTTGATTACGACATAACTTTGATCAACCTCTGAAATAATAAATAATGTTGAATTCAGTGACCTGTTGAGGACAACTCAGTATTGGTACAAAATGTAATTTTAACTTGTACACCAATATTGACATTTTGATATACAGTCCCCTCTACAAGAAAGGGGTCCACAAATTTTTTATTGTTCGTGGGTTCCCCTCTTGTAAGGGACTTGTACACTTAGGTGTGAGTTTTGGTGTACAATTAACATTTTCCTTTTAATTTAGACAAATTGTGGCTCAGATTGGGAAGTTTGCATTAATGTTGAAAGCAAAGGAACCAATGGACGTAACTTTTAACAGTTTTATGCAGTCAATGACTGCAATGCGAATGACACCACCGGAAGTACATCTTCATTAGCTTTAATTTCGTTTATTATTTAATATCACATTAACGTCACTTATAATAAAGTTAAATAACATTAAATGAAAATTGTCTATTTAGTGGGTTTGGTATGAAGCACGAGATAGAATTTGACAATTAGTAAGTGCGAGTATTGTCAAAAATCATCAATGTAATAATGTTTGGTTCTAGTTACATCCTCCTTGTACTGTAATTTGCTTTCAAAGTTCGCCCTTGTTTGGTTTAGTTAAAAAAAAAAAAAATTTAATTCAAAGTTAATAATTAATTTTAACCACACATTTAAAATGATACTCACAACATCTCTGGTTTTTTTTTTTTTTTTTTTTTTCCCAATTTGAAGACCCTCCAACCAATAATAATGCTACAAAAATAAAAGATTTTTATTTTTATTTTTTTAATTAGGATTATATGTGCCCGCTCAACATTTTGAATGAACTACAAAACAAAATTGGTTAACAACCATTTTTAAGACAGACAAGAAAATCCTTTCATGATTAGCCGTTTGATTGATGTCTATTAAATTCCATAATCCAAAATTATTAATGTTTTCCAAATTTTGATTTATCCATTCATTGGAGATCTTTGAACGGACAATTGATTAAATATTAATTTACTTTAAAAACTATTATTTTGATATAATTTACTTATAAAAGTTGGAAAATCCCATTCGTAGAGAAGACATTGAGACCATGTTTTGTAATTTCCAATTATTAGTGTGTGAAACATATTGTTCCATGCCCCATGCATTACTCTCCAAACATGAAACACCCTCGTATTCCAATCACACAAATTGGATTCTTGCTTTCTAAGATTTATTATAGACTTTTTGGTACGTTGACTTTCAGTTCGTCAAATTATTTATTCCAAACGTCTTATATGATGTTATTGAAATTCTTTTATTATCGTCAAAAGTACGCACAACCCTTCATTATTAAAATTGAGTCTTTTCTTTGTATCTTAAATTACATTACTCATTGTCTAGAAGATAAGAAATGATAATAAAACTTTGAATGCAAAAGTTTGAAAGACAAAGCATTTGAAATTGATAGTATGGGTTTGCACATGGTAATGTTGGAGGATTGAAGTTTGAAATGATAGGGGAGCATGATTGAAATGGCTTCACCAACACAAGAAATTTGGTGCTGTGGGGACTAATTTGAGTTGTTTTCCAACTGGAATTTGAATTTGGTGATAACACGAAAAGTTAGGTACGTTACACTGATAGTCAGTTGTTTTTATTTTTTTCTCGATTCATTAACTTAATTAAAAGTATGTTTGAGAGTAATTTATAAAAGACTTAAATAATTATAAATAGATAGAAATAAGTTATGAATAAGTAGATAATATTTTTAGGAAGCACGAAATGGATAAAAAATGATTTCGACCGATTATAAACATGCAGACATGACCATATGAATGCTATGTGCATTTGCCTTGTGATACAAGGGCAGGCCCCTACCTACATGATAATAATGCTACTAGAATTGAATACTAATAAGTTGGTGCCACCAATTAAAATTAAATATTAATAAGTTGGTGTTGTCATTTTATATTCCCATTCAATTGGGTACGCACACATATTTTTAAATTTGTTGAATACTATATAAATAAAATTAATATTTCCATTTTTTAATATTTTAAATTATTAATCAGTTTTCAAATTTTTGCAATACTACATATGTAATAAATATTTATGTTGTTTAACAATTAAATTATTAGATAAAATCTCGGCATCACGTACCCGGGTCTTGATCAAAAATAAGTTCAGCATACTCGACTTTATTATATTGAATTATTTATTAATGAAGTATACTTCTTTATTAACGATATAACTTTTAAGACATAACGATGTAACAAGAATATCGATATTATCTCTTAGAAGGGATGATTTAACATATATATCATCGACACGGAAACGTGAAGATTAATTTCTACGTAATTTGGTGCAGTTCAAGATAATTTGTGTATAAAGTAAGGTATCAAAATATTTCAATAATTCTTCATCCACATATTGCATATAATAATAATAATTGTACTTTATATAGAAAATCGATGCAATTTGGTACTCACTTACATGCCAACTTGTTTTCATTTATTTTTTGCTGGCAGTTAGACCAACACAAAATCAACAACTTATTTATCCTCAATTTTAAATAATAAATAATTTTATATTACAAATGTGACTGCCCTTCACGTCCAAATATTGTATTAGACGCTCCACCCATGTGGATACTACGTGCATGTTTCACTTATAAGTAAATAAGTGAATTTCAAAAAAAGTTTTGTCTTGATAAACCTAAAAATAAGAAAGATGTTTGTGTTGAAACTAATTCTTGCAATTTCCATCAAAATACATAATTCGTTTTACTCACAAGTTAGATTATTTTTTTGTTTAAAATTTTTCCATCTAAATTTAAATATTATTAATTATTCTTTTTTTGGTAAACGGGACTTCCTTTAAGCTTACTGTTTACACAAACATGTCTTCCGAACATCATTGAGGTTGAAAATTTATTTCACTTACCGATCACTATCATCCTTAGATGTCGAATACGATTTCGTATCATAATGTACCTTAATAGTTTGGCGACTATTCATCAAAACTGTCAAATGAAAACCTCAATTTACGCCCTCATCACATGTACACACTCACGTATAAATGTTCATTTGATATGACTTCTATTTTTACTTTTACTTTTTGTAGAAGAGTTTCACGATGAATTCACTTTAGCAATGTTTGAAAATTAATTTCTAAAAGAACTTTTTAAGTACGAGCCCCCATGTGGATTCCCTCAAACCTCTCTCCTAAGCTACATTTTTGGTATAAAAAATCTCATTGATTGTATAAAACAAACATTATACCCATCCCAAACAGTTCAAGCAGGCATAGATAAAAATATATTATTTTCATGGTTGTGAAGTGAGATTTACTGTTGATTATATGTGGCTCCAATTATTTTGGTTTTGCTTTTAAGACTTGTGATTGGGACTAAGTTATAGCTTTTGTGGACCCAAAACTAATAGGGTTTACTTCCAAACATATTTAGAGTAAAGGGTTTGGTCTCAAAAAGGGTTGCCAATGCCAACATTACCTAGTGAAATATTTGGGTTAAACCATCCAACTTTATATTTGATATCACAATGGTCACTCATTTTTATTTTGTTTTACTATGATCACCAAGTTTTATACTTGATGTCACAATGATCACCCAATTTGATTTTATTTCATCATGAACATCCAATTTTGATATAACGTTTCACCTTGATCATTCAATTTCATATAACATTTCACTATGACTACCCAACTATTTTCACCATTTTTCATTAATTTTAAAAGTGATAAAACGGTAATTTTGCATTATATATATAAAATAAATTTTTTTAAAAAATAAAAATTTATTTTAAAAAATGTTACTTAAAAAAATAAAATAAAATAAAAACTTATTTTTAAAAAAAATGTTAATTAAAAAATAAAATAAAATTAAAAATTATTTTTTAAAAAAATATTTAGAAAAATTAAATAAAATAAAAAATTATTTAAAAAAAAGTTACTTAGAAAAATAAAATAAAAAGTTATTTTAAAAAAAATACTTCCTTAAAAAATAAAATAAAATAAAAAATTTAATTTTTTTTAAAAATAAAATAAAAACTTATTTCAAAATAAACATTTTTTAAATTAAAAAATGTACACACAGCATGCTTGAATATTCTTTTATAAATTTGCTTGCCCTATTTGGCATTAACTTTTTTTGTGTCTACTCTTAATTGATTTCAATTAGATTTGATTAAAATCCAGATTGAATTAAATTAAGAGTGTTTTGTACCTGTTTAAGATTGAATATTTTTACCAATTGCATTTCATAGTTTATTTTTGGATCTGCACTTAATATGTCAAAGGGAATTGATTGAGTGAGATTATATTACATTTAGTCTTCTCAATTATGAATAATATTTTAGAAGATGAAAAATTTTGTTAATTAGGAAAGATATTGATTACTGAACATTTTTTTTTCCTCAACAGAGCTCTTTCACATTGATATGATTTTCTAAACGTAAAGTCATAATTTTCTAAAGCATCCACAGTCACATTTGGTACTCAAGAATTTAGATTTTAAAAAATGTTAAACATAAACATTTTCCATCACTCAACCACCAACAAAATACATATTTGTGGGGGTAAATTATCAAATACATGTTCTATTTGTCCTTAGCATATCCCTAATTGATAGGGTATTAAAAAAAATTGGATTTAGCAACCAAGTTTTGCTTAAAATAGGGTATTAAAAAAAATTGATCTAATCTTAATCGATCAAGAACTTTACCAACCAAGTGTGGTCGATGAAAGTGTTATAGCAACAAAGGTCGCCAAATCTTTAGTTGGTAGAACCATCTTTTTTTTTTTTTTTTGGTAGTGGAACAACATGAAGTATGATTTAGTTATATAGAGCCAACCTAGCACATGGCACGACACTATAAAAGTTCCAAAAGTGTCCAAGTTGTATGAATGACACTTTCTTGATCTTGCAACAACTCTCCATCGTCTACACAATAACTTTAAGCGAAGAGAAGTATAATTTAGTTAAGATACTTGAAGCTAATTAATCTAGCATGACTTCACAATGCCTACTTGATACACAATAATTTTAAGCATAGAAATATATAATTTAGTTAATATATTCGAAGTTAACCTAACACGACACTACACACGTTTCAAAAAGTTTCCAAGTTTTATGAATGGTACTTTTGTTCTTGCAACAACTCTCCATTGTCCACAATACTTTTAAGCTAAAAGGGTATATTGGCTGCAAAGTGGCGAATATGTTGTTTCTAGAGTATAAATTCCCCTTTCGAACAATTTGAAGATAAAAATACTTACAAATTTACCCGAACATATTTGAACAACGTAACGGGATGATCAACATGATCAAAATGGTAATTCAAGCCAATCAACTTCACAATGCCTACTTGATACAAATTTGCTTCATTCAATGGTGCTAAAGTCGTACATCAATCATCTTTTAGAATAGAATGCATTTCGTCTCTTACAGAAGCAGTACAACAATGTGCAGTAGTTTCAACGAACTCAATGAAATGTTTACACTTTATAAAACAACATCAGAATTTGAGAGGGAATGAGATTCAAAGCAAATAAAGTTTGCAATGAAAATAATGTCAATTTTTTGACAGCAAGGCATGCCATTTATAGATTCGTTCCATTCAAACACCCTTCAAGCCTTTTAAGAATAGTCATCACTGTTCAGATAACTCTCAAAATCTTAACATGACCGAAACACTACGTCGATTAAGTTTGATAACTGATGTCTATTAAGTCGGTTAACAGACAACTTAGGCCATTAATTACCTGGGAAAAGCCAACGGTAGGAAATAAAAAATACCGCTTAAAATAATTTTATGAATAAGTCTACATGTACATAAAAATTATGTACATAATGGTGTCCCATACTCACATGAGGTGGGACCCATGTACATAAAATATTCAAGCGGATCCCATCCCATGTGAGTATGGGACACCATTATGTACATAACTTTTATGTACACCAATCATTTCTCTAATTTTATTAAGTACTAAAGAATTTGATTAATTACAGTTTGACTCAAAAAATTTAAATAAATTTTGTCCAAAAAGATATATATATANACCATTATGTACATAACTTTTATGTACACCAATCATTTCTCTAATTTTATTAAGTACTAAAGAATTTGATTAATTACAGTTTGACTCAAAAAATTTAAATAAATTTTGTCCAAAAAGATATATATATATAGGACAAGGACATCCTATGCTGGCTAGATGATGGCGGCACGCGCATGCGTGTGGGTTTAAAACTAAACCCAATATGATATAGATCTCTTCCTTCCAAAGACTATTAATATCTCTTGAAATCCAAATTCAATTGCCAAACTTCCACTATAAATCATACCAAAGTTTCCTAATTTTCCTAAGTAGGATGTGTTTAGCAATTTTCAATTAAGTCAAAATTTTCAATAGTTTATAGTTTCAAGTAGGTTACTTAGATATCAAATATTTAATTTAATTCTAAATGTTTTTCGAGAAATAAATATATCATGTTAATCATATCGTGGAATAGAACATGAAATATACTTAGTCCCGTTAAAATTAGAGTACGGGTTCCATTGAAATTTGAGCATAAAGTTGACCCATTTCACTAATTTAAAAATATTTTCCAACGGAATATTATATGATGGATCGATAAAAGATTTTAATTTCTCATTCTTCACAAATCTTGTTTGGTGTTATGTAGATAATGTGTTAAAACATGCATGATATATTTAGACATAACTCCAAAAGATATATAAAATATAAACGAATAAATTTATTCATTCTATAACCCTTTTAACTTTTAGATAATTTAGTTGAATATTGAGTTTAGTGTAGAAAACACTTGAAATTTGTGCATATATCAAACATTTCAGGGAAAGATTAAATTCAACAAGTTCGTAACAAAATGTGTAGAAAATAAATTTTAGACAAATAAATCGGCCTCTCCAACAGGAAAAGTTAGAATAATGCTCATTAGCTAGCGTCAATGAGGAAGAGAGGTGACGGGGTGTTTTGGTAGGATAGAATTGGGTCTCGTTTTTTTGTTTTGTTTTTCATTTATGTATTAATATGTGTCCCTTCCGTCATTGACTCTATTAAGTTATTGGACAATTGATATTATCCTTCAAATTAGGAGGTCATTTAATTGTCACCAAAACTTTTGAAGGCAATCTATAGATAACATTATTCATCAGAGATAGTGATTTTTATTGCGCTTTATAAGGACCATATTTCTCCAACATTTTACGTTGGTAGCAAAAATACCTAAGAAGCATCAATTCATACTGACAGGTTTTCAGACCATTTACGATTTTTTCCAAGCATCCGTCCGTTTTTTGGATGCATAGCAGCATAGGAACCCTTGGAAAATCATTCATTTTAATTATAACATAGAGGCCTCAATTCTTTATTACTATTTATACAAATAAAGTTAATTTGAAATTCCATATTATGAATTGAGTAAAATAAAGTAATGAAAATATATAAACTTAAGGAGATAATTAATTTGCAAATGGAATTGTAAGATGAAATTATTTAGTCCTATTAAAATTATGGATATTTGTCTTCCAAAAATAATAATATTTCTAATATAAATGGCAAATTCAAAATCTCGTGCACAATAAAGTTTGATAATACTCTTTTCGAATAAAATGAACGAGTATTTTCAAAATTGAACCTTGAAATAATATGCATATATAGGTGGTCCTTAATTTCAACATCAATTTTGTTTCTCAATTTCTTAATTATTATATCATAAGAAAAGACATCAAATAAATTTGAATTATCTTTAATATTGGATTACTAATAAATACAGTATATAAAAGAATAATTTAACTAATTAAGATTAAATTTTTTATTTTAATAATAGATAAGTATTGGACAAAGCTAGAAACAGATTACGAGGAGCCACCTTTTGATGCTTCTCAAAATTTGATGTTAGATGGTATATATTCTTCTATAATTACTTTTTTTTTTTTTCTTAATTTACCAATCGTTTAAAGAAACTTCTAATTCTTTAATAATAGGATATTGCACCTCCTTCCCCCGCTGCCTTCCAACCCGTCGGCGTACTTTATGTGAAATACCATATTGGTTGTTGTTCCGGTCGAACACTCTCTTCTCTCTGTCTAATTCGTGAACTGTTATTGTGAAATATTCATACATGTCCCTGTTCATTAATATTATTCATTTTATATATATATATTTTTGTTAACTTTACTTTTTTATTGGCATATCTTCTTCTCGTGCCAAATAGAAAAATATTTTAATATACAATTAAATGTTAATCTATAAACATCATTTTCCTAAATTGTCATTTTGTTGTTTTCTTTCGAAAAAAAAAAAAAAAGATATGTAAAACTTGTGCTGAAAAATTGGAGAGCCACACATTTTTAACAACTTGAGATAGAAGTTCATAAAATTCTATTTATTTAGTTCTAGAGATCACTAAAAATGTGAAGCGTTACATGTCTTAAGTTTGTTGTAACTTGTCTGCTAATTCTCTTATTTTAATAGGCATTTGTAGCGTTCGTTGAATAACCGCTATACGTTCCCTCAAGGAAATGACGTAGTCCTCAAGAATGGTGATCGAGTTTGATACGATTGTATTTCATTTCTTATTTACAGTTCGTGACAAATGATTGTGTTATAAAGTATGTGTTTGTAAGAATACAAAAAAAAAAAAATTTACAGAGTAAATGAAATTTTACTAAAATATGTAAAAAGAATACAATGATTTTGTATTTATAATTTGTCTAACTTATTCTAAAATATAATGAAGAATTAAATATATATAGAGAATGTTTCAAACCTTAAAAGTAGAGTTATAAATAGAAAGAAATACTCAAAACACGATAACAGGTCTATGCCGGACGAGCCGTCGCTCGCACATCAGGAGGGTGCCAAGGGACGGTGTGGCATCGTTCGAGCGCCAGGCTAACACCAGCTCTTTGCACAAAATTTCGACAGCGCCGCTCAAGTGGTTGGCTAGCGAAAAAGCTTTGAAAATTTCTCCCTGATTCATATCTTGACCTCTTCAAGTCCAGTTCAAATTCTAACTCCCAACGGACTTTCAATTAAAATTTGCCAAATCGACTTCGAATATGATTTCAAATAGAATTCTTCTTAATTGAATTTAATTAGAATTCTCAATTATCTTCCAAATAAAATTCGGGTCACACTTTAATTCGAACATATTGAATAATATATTTTGTCGAATTTCACAAAAAAAAAAAAAAACACTCGTTTCAATGATCAAGTCACCAAGCTATTTAAAATGGCATCTCTACATGTAACTCGATGAAGGTTAAAAACTAAATAAATGTCTCGATTGAGTAAATAAATGTGACATTATCAAAAGAAAAAATATTGAAAAATAAGAGAGATATAAAACCAAATTTTTTGAAACACAAGAATTGATAAGAGTGAGAATTATTAAGTAAAAAAATCAAAGAGTGAGGGGTACCCTCATAATTAGTGGCATCACCAACCTCTGTATCTCCGCATCTATGTATGTCTGTATTAAGACAAAAACAAAATAAAACGTCGTTTCTCTTACAAAACATTTTCATTGCACCCCACTAAATAAATGACCATTTCATTATACACACTAAACTTGTTCAATAATTTATTTAGGGTCGAAAAATTCAAACACCTCGTACAATCCTTACTATAGGGTTCGGAAAATTCAAACACGTAGAAGTTTGTCTAGCCATCAATGGTGTTTCTATATTAAAAAGAAAAAAAAAATTGCATTTTTTAATCTGTCTTTGCATACATTTCTGCACAAACTCTGATTATATATAATCAACCCATATGTTTTACTTGCTTCTTTACAAATTCAGCCTTCATTTTTAACTAATTCTCTCTCTTTACTCTTCAGAATTCCTCAGTTTCAGAGCTCTCACAGGTCCCTCTCTCTCTTTCTCTTCATTTTCTTGCAATATATAGAGGTATAGATACATGCATATAGACATATGTGTGTATATTCAAGTTCCCCTTTTTTTCTGATGAATCTTTTTTGGGTATTCTGTGTTGCAGTTATTTTTTTTTTCTGGGAGGGCTTGATGTTTTTGAAGATATAATTTATTCAACAGGATAAAAATGCGAGTAAGGGAAATGCACCCTTTGTGCTGCATAACGTTGGAGAGTCAAGGAATTGGGAACGGTTCGCCGGAGCCGATGCTGTTGAGAACTGGGTCAGCGGTGGCGTTCTCCGGCGGTGGATCTGAAGTCAATGCCGGAGGATCTGAAGTCAGCAGCAGTAGCACCACCACCAGTGTGGCAGGGATCCTCTACAAATGGACGAACTACGGCAAAGGGTGGCGATCCCGGTGGTTTACCCTCCGCAGCAACGGCGTACTGTCATACTCTAAAACCCGCCGCCCCGACATAGTGTCCGGCGATGACGTAATCCTCATCGGCCACGTCAAGCCACCCACTAGTCGTAAACGCAGCAAAGCCGTTGGCGTCGTGCATTTAAAGGTGAGTATAAGCACTCAATTCAGTTCATCATGAATGAAAAACAGCAATGCATTAATTGGGATGTGATTGAGGGTTCTTCGAAGGGGTAGAGGATGATGAGTGAACAGTGGAAGAGAGAGTGAAAGTGGGGGCTTGTCTTTTATTGTTGTAGTACAATAAAGATTTTCCTTCTATTGGCAAAGAATTGAGCCAGTGAAAATTTACTATGGTTGTTACCATTTTTGATTTTTATGGCAAGAAAACTCTCTCTCATCTTTCTCTCATATATCTCTTTCTCTATGTGCTGTCAGGCACCAAATAGCTTTGAAATCTGAGCTTTTTTGATTTTTCTTCTGTATAATTTTGTTACAGCAGTTTTTCTCACTAATTAACCAGGCATTAATCTATAGTGCGTCACATCAGCAGGTGAATAGTGGGGGGCCAAATCTGGGGCAAAACTAGTGTAGGCCTATACCTATCTAAGTTCTTATTCATGGTTTTTAGCGTCTGGTCACATCACCATTTTGATCCAATTTTTTTTTAAAAAACAGTATTTTGATGAGAAAAAAGGACCCATTTTGATGCAAAGTGATGCAGATTTGGTTATTTGTTTTGTGGGTATAAAAAATGGTGTTTTGAGGTGGGAATTGGGTTTTTTTATTTTGTGTTTTGATCTGGAAAAACCTAGTATTTTGATGAGAAAAAAAGATCCATTTTGAAGCAAAATGCAGCTGATTTGATTATTTGTTTTGTGAGTATAAAGTATGGTGTTTTGAAGTGGGAATTGGGCAAAAGGCAGGATTTTTTTCTTCGTTAAGAAAGGTAGATCTATACAAGTAAAAGAACTTGTGAGCTTTTAAACTGTTTCAGTGTAGCATGTGACCAGAAAATGAATGAAATTGACATTTTCAGAAAGAAAAATTAGAAAATTGATTTGAGGAAAGAGAACTGAGAATCTTGAGATATTCTTGCAAGGTGCTGTTCTTAGTGAGCCAAGAACTGGGTCAAAATTCTTCTCCTTCTTTTTTTTTTTACCCTTTTATGATCCTAAATTCATCCGAGCTGTTAATTGTGTTTTGGGGTTTCCTTGCTAGTTGGCCAGAAAGGTAATAAGTTTTATTTAATTTAATGGTTTATATTCTAGGTACTTTTTATTCCTATTAATTGCTATTGAAAATAGTTTATGATGTCAGAAATTTATCCCTTGAGTGAAGTGCCTGATGTTGATAATTACTTACTTCAAGTAATGGTTTTTTAATTGGTTGATTTATTTTATGTAATTTCGCATTTGATGGCTTATTTGAGAAGTGGGTTTTCACTATTTGTTTCGTAGTGATTCGCAAATTGAGATGAACATAAACACTGTGTGTATATTTGGGCTACTTGATGGAGATGTAGAGTAGAATCAGGAGGACAATTAAATATAAAAGACACTTGGATTTGTTTGCAGATTTCGTCATTTCGTGAGAGTAAATCAGATGATAGGCGATTTTACTTATTTACGGCTACAAAGACACTTCATTTACGGACTAATACAAACAAAGAAAGAGCGGCCTGGATACGTGCTTTGATTTCAACAAGAAGCCTCTTTTCATTGAGACCACTGAATGACAATATCCCCATTCTAACTAGAGATTTATCAGTATCGACTGAAAGCCTAAAGGAACGCTTGCTTGAAGAGGGAATTGGCGAGGGACTTGTCAAGGACTGTGAGCAGATCATGCTCTCAGAATTTTCCGAAATACAGGGACAGTATAAAGTTCTTTTCGAGGAGCGCTCCAATTTGCTGGACACATTAAGACAATTAGAGGTATTTTTGCTTAATCCTTTTTTACTAGATCGCGTGTTTAGTTGAATTGTTTGAAGCTCTCTTTCCAATATGGACTATTTATTTGCTTACTTTTCTTCTTTTGCATTATGTGGACAATTTTCCAAACTGCTCGGTTAGATGTTGACATCCTGTTAGATGCACAAGGCTTGTTTCTGGATTTTATTATCTCTAAACACCCACAGCCTGACCTTTCTCGGTTGCCTGCATTTTGATGATAATTCATTACTAGTTTAAGTGTTAAGTTATTAAGCTGCATTTTCCAATGAAACTAGACAACCCTTATCTCTACATATAGCTTACAGATTCATTCAACAATAATTTTAATATGCACCATCAAAAAACGCCCTTATGATTTTCATTTGTGATGGAAATTGTTTTTGAACACTCATAATCACGGAGGGACCAAACTGTAGGTATAACACTTGGCTAAACAAATAGACTCAATTGTAGAAGAACTATGGTTTCGTGAATTCATATTTATGATTTTTTCTTTATCACAAGAAACTCCTATAGAAGTTGGAAATTATAGTGACATTTTTTTTTAATTTTTCATCTATGTGCAATCTCTGGTTATTGGAGAGTCTACTATATTTTGCAATCGAGAGTAAAAACACCTTTAGTTAAATTTAATCAAGTACTAATACAAAAATGTGGTGATGTTAATCTGGAGGGTTTTGCTACATGTACACCCCCGTGTACACGGCCCCACCTGCCCCCCTCACAATAGGGGGGGGGGGCCACGATTATTTTATTAATCGTGGGCCCTCCCCTCATGTGAGGGGAGTGTACACAGGAGTGTAAACTCCCGTGTACAAATGGATTAACCCTAATCTGGATAAGATTTTTTAATAATGAGGAAGGGCAAGTGTTATTGATGCTTACACATTTTTATGTTGCATTTCATTTAGCGTTTAATCCCCTGACTTTAATATATATTTTAGAGCATAAGTTCAGTAACATGACAATGTAATTCATTTTAATTTTCCAGGCAGCGAATATTGAAGCTGAAGCCTCTGGAATTAATGATGGTGAATACCAATTGATGAAGCAAGAGTTTTCGAATCTATCGCGTGGAAAAAACATTGGTAAGCTATATTTCTTTAGACTGCCTTGTGCCCTTGAGATGATTTTTTATTCTGTATCTCGGTTTAAGGTGTGCTGTCTAGTATATACAACTTAAGAATTTGGGGTCCAATTAAAATGAAGTTCGGTTTTTGAAAGTACGGGAATAAACTTTTTGGTATGAACTCTCATGTTTGGAGTAATAGAATATAGTTGACTATTTGTTGATTTTGCCTACCTAGAATTTCTAAAGACCATAAAATCAGAGGAACCCTTAATTCGAATTTCATCAAATGCGATCATTTCGATGAGATTTCAGATATCTTAAAAAGTTCCTGCCAAATCCTACCAATATGTGATCCTGGTTTTTTATGTTTTTGAACATGTAAAATCTCATGAAAATCTCATTGAGTTTCAAATCTTATAAGACCATAAGACTATTAAGAGTGAGTTGAAAGAAATCTTAATATCATTTTGGAATCCAGAGTGTTGTGCTTCTCGGACTTAGTAAAAAGAAGATACTTATATTTTCAATTTATCAGGTAATCTTGCAGTCTGACCCTTAAAGGTGTAACATATGTTTTTATGAAGATCATAATAACTTTTACATTATATTTTGAGCAAATGTATTTCATGAATTGAACGGTAAACCTATAGAACAGCCTTCATTTGTACAGAAGTAATCATATAATACTGTTATAAAATTCTCTTATGATAAACATGGTAAAGGAGAAATGCAAAAACTACCATTTTTAAGGTTTAAAAAATATTGACAATGGGAAATGGAATCGATTTGGTTCTTGAAACTATTTTTTTTAAAGAAATTATTAATTATAACGTGTTAATTATATGATTTTGTTTATACATTTCATGGTACATTATGCTAATTCTATGAAAACCAAAAACCGAATTATTTTCTATCTAGTACTGGATGGCTAAAGACCTAATCTGATTGCAATTATTATCAACCGTTGTTAAAATTAATATGTAATACAATATGAGATTACTCATTATTTTACTTTCAAATATATGTCCCTGGAGAGTTTTTCATGCCTCGTGGGATGCAGAGAGGGACCTCCCTCTCACTACTAGTGAAATCAAATATTAAGCAAGCCTTGCCCCATGACCTGCCGACCCTGTAAAAAGTACATAAGTTAGACACTGGTAGTTTCTGTATGCTTTCCAATTACGATTGGCTTGTGTGTATAGCAAATCTTAGAACTGTTAATCTGTTTTTTTGGAAATATTGTTCTTTCCTTGACGTCTTAATATGCAGAATGGAGCACTACAGAATCGTCAGATGATGTTGAAAAACAAGACCTTGAGGAAGCATCAGATGAAGAGGAAACTCACTTTTTTGACACAAATGAGTATTTTTCTGAACCAACTATTAGTTGTGAATCACTAGGTATAGATGACATGGATAATGGTGCAAGATTGAAAAATCAAAATAATGATGTGAACAAGGCAGAGGCAAAGAAAAATGTATTTGCTTTTAGATACCCACAAGTCGAAAGACGAAATCGGCTACCAGATCCTGTTGAAAAAGAGAAAAGGGTTAGTCTGTGGTCTATGATCAAAGATAACATTGGAAAAGATTTGACCAGAGTTTGTCTTCCTGTATATTTTAACGAACCATTGTCATCCCTGCAAAAGTGTTTTGAAGACTTCGAGTACTCTTATCTTTTGGATCAGGCATATGAGCATGGGAAAGTGGTATGTTCGGTTTGCATTACCTTTTATCACTCTTTTTCCTTGATTTTTAAAAAAATAGAACATGCCTTTTATCACTCATTTTCCTTGATTTTTTAAAAAATAGAACATGTATTTTTTTT
>CAIGRN010138740.1:0-31906 GCA_903798345.1 Fraxinus anomala
ATTTGGGTAAACTAGAGTTCTGAATAGTGATTTTTTGGAGAAATTGTGGTTAAAAAGTAGAGAAATAATTTGGATTTATATGTAGAATATTTTATTATGTGAATGTGTGATTGAAAATGAGTATGTAAAAAAAAAAGAATTTCAAAAGAATAAGAGACAAATAGAGGCAAACTTAGACAAGATTTCTAAACCTCAAATCTACTATGAGATTGAGGATTTGACATTAACTCGTACATTATCTTTTTTTGTTATTTGTTTGACCAATTTATAAATAGGAATATCAGATTTCACGAAATGTATGAATAATAATAAATAGTAGTTATGAGTCCTTCGTCCTTGTTGTCTCACACATACATTCTGACTTCACAAGTTCAATGTTCGAAAGCTTCATCCTTTATTGTCTCAAACATACATTCAGAGTGAAATTGCTCCTTCTCAATGCATTTATTTATTTTCCAAATGTAAGCTCCAATGTAAACTCTTTTCCTATGAGAGTTGATAGCTTTGAAATCTCCACAGAAACGAATCCGTTGTCATTTGAAACCATTCTTGTCGACAATATCCTATCCTCCGATTTTGTTCCTGTGATCAACTGACATCCCTCTATCTTGTTAGAACCGTTTGTCAGTCCTACAAAAATGACCTTATCTATGATCCACTTCTGATTCACAGCAAATCCTCCATTCAAAACCTCAGATCTTAGTATTAGCCTATTCTTTAGTGTACCACTGTTAAATTTTACAAAACTCCATTTTCCTCCATCCCCTCCCATTTTCACATCCTCTCCATCATCCAAGAAAACTTCTCCCGAGCTATTTTCTAGGCTGCTGATGGCAACTAATAGTTGGAATGGAGAGTTCCGGGCTGCCTGTGTTGTCATTGCTTCTCCTTGCATAGCTAGTATATTTCCTTCCCGAACATGCACGTTGATGTGATCAGGAGGCGCATCAAGCTTGACGTACTTTCCATTTTGTGCAATCACGGAATGGGAATAGTTGAAGAGATCAAACCAGTTCCCTGCTGGAAAATATGCATCAACAGAAACTGCTCCAGACTGTAGTACAGGTGAAACGATTATCCCCTTACCGAGTAGAAACTGTGAGCTGATTTTGTAAGTGTTGGTATCCTGGGGAAACGAGAAGAAAATTGGACGGGCAATCGGGATGCCTTTAGTGTGTGCCTCAAACATTAATGTGTACAAGTATGGTAATAGCCTGTAACGAAGTCCAAGCACTTTCCTGGCTGATGCAGCGACTGAATCCCAAATATATAGCTCTTGACGGATGGTGAATTTCGAAGTGTGGTCTCTAGCAAAGGGATAAAAGGCTCCCAGCTACAATTGCAAAATTTTTATATCAGTCTTATTAAATATGCGAAAAAGGATCTTATGAAAAAAGAGCGATATCCAAACGTGACAAGATTATATCCAAGAAGAAAGTCAAACTATAGAAGTCGACAAAATAATGACTTTCACCTGAATCCATCGTCGGCAAAGTTCTTCAGTTGTGTTTCCTGAAAAACCACATATATCAGCTCCAACCATTGGAATTCCAAATATTCCAATGTTCAAGATGCTTGGTATTGTGTATGCCAAATCATCCCATGTGGCTGCATTGTCTCCAGTCCAGTGTGCTGTGTACTTGCCAGAACCGACGAAAGTAGATCTACTCAGCACAAATGGCCTTTTACCAATGACATTAGTTAAAGCTGCATTAGTAGCCCTGGATTCCAAAAACCCATAGAGATTGTGCGCATTATACTCTGTGATGTTGCTGAAATGTAGTGATGTTGCAGGGACAGTTTTCTCATTGATGAGACGTTGAATTCCAGCATTGTTGATCTTGTAAGGAGGGTCATCGAGGGTAGAAGATGGATTAGGAGGAGATGATATGAAATTTGATAACTCATTCATGTCAATCCAGAGTCCATCAAAAGGGAGTACATCATGGAATAATTTGATTTCATTGCTCCAAAAGGCTCCACATGATGGATTTACAAAGTCGGGGAAGTAGGTTAGTCCTGGCCAAACTTGACCTAGGTAAGGAACACCATTACGCTTAATGAAGATGTCAGCTTGCATCCCTCTAATGTAGGTCTCATATGTCTCATTTACACTGATCCCTGTGGCATCAGGCACTGCAGTCAATAAACAGATAGTTCGTATTTTGGCATGCCATATTATGGAAAGAGTAGACACTACATCGATAAAATTTTAGCATTTTTTTTTTTTTATTAAGATCACCTTACCAAACAAGACAATTGGGAAATGCTTCAACCTAATCAATTTGTTTAAACTTATTATATCGTTTTATCTTTTATCGAGATTGCCAATCGAAGGGCAGGAGGAAAAGTCAGTTTGAGTGATGGAGGCTCACCAGGATCTACGATGATCACATATTTCTGACCATTCTGATGAAGTGCATTAACCAAACTTTTCATCTTATCCAGAGGAAAATTGACAGGGTCAAGAGTGAAATCCTTATAGCCATCCATATAGTCAATATCCGTCCACATAACTTCTAGAGGGATTTGAGCTTTCTTATAACCAGCAACCACATTCTCAAGATCACTGACATTTTCGTAACCATAGCGGCACTGGTGAAATCCTGGAACGATTAAAGGAAACATATATCTTTAAAAAAAACTCATTAAGGCATTTCACACAGAAAAATTCCACAAGAAAGATCAAGCCTGTGAATTCTGAAATTCGCAATCTGAACACTAGTATATCCAAATAATGAAAATACCAATCCAGGAACTTAGTCTAATATCTGATTCCTAAACCAGTACGAAAATAATTGACAGTCGTAAATAATAAGTCAATGTACTTCTTGATGTTGATCGATGCAGTACTTACCGAAAGACCAGTAAGGCATTGCGGCAGGGCGTCCAATGAGTTCAGTATACTGTTCCATAACCATTTCTGGCATAGGCCCTGCAAAGAAGTACAAATCAAGAACCCCACCAATAACTTTATAGGTAATCCTATCCCCAGTGTACACAACGTCCATGCCATTGCTGTTGAGCAGCAAAACTCCATGAGTGGTTCCATGAGGGGACCTGACGTCCATGTAGAACGGGTGAGAACCATATAAATTGACATCAAGATTTGCGCTGCCAATGTCGGCATTCCACAGAGTCAGAGTCTGGTTGTGCTGCAGATTGAACGAGCTCTTCGTGTGTTCTCCGATGCCATAAAGATAGGAAGTGTGGGGTGGCAATGAGGAAGAGAGCTGTAGATACTGATCCTTAAAGATGAGGTAAGTGCTGGATTGGTGGCTCTGTGGAATGGTGTTGAAGAGAGTTTCTCCAGAGGAGTGACGGGTGACTGTGAAGCCGAATGGGATGGTGTTGTGGAGAGTTAATATGAAGTCTGAGTTGAGGCCGGAGAGGAGGTAACGACGGTTTTGTGGTGGTGAACGGCGGTTTTCTAGGTGGAGGAGTGAGTGGGACTGGCGGGGGAGGATGTCGTGTGGGACTTCCCATCTTGGGCGATTGGCATCCGTTATTTTGATTCTTAAACGGTCTTTTGTCTCCAAGCTGTAAACAGATAATTAAATTTTAGTTTGTTGGACTAGAAAATAATTACGAAATTTGAAATTACAAAAAAAATTAAAAATTAAAAAAAAAATAGATATAACAATAAAATCAATAATGCTAAAGTGTATCAAACCGAATTACATAATATAAACGTAATAAAAATGTCTTTTTATGTCTTTTCATACATTAGGAAAACAAACGTTTTGAGAATTCAGATGATAGAATCAGTTCAACAGAAAAATGGAAATTAAATTCAAAATTCGACATTTTAAATTTTTTAAAATCCTGCGTTGACCCCAGTCTTGCACAAATTATGCTTATTTCCGTCCTTTGTGGTCCTTGCTACGTAGATAACCTTATCTTCTCCGTTGACTTGAGCAGAAATTAAAATCTGATTAATCCAGAAAAAAGAGGGCAAAATTTTAAATCCGATTACTTAGGACAGAAAAATGAAGAAGATTTACCTTGCAGTAAGGCAGAGAAGTTGAATGTCGGATCCAAAAACAGAGGAATTTTTGATGAGCTGAAGATAAGCAGTGAGCGTTTTTCCCGATGAATCGACGGTCGATGATCGAATAAAGTAACCATATCCAACTGGTGCTTCTTCGTTTAATGCATTTGATTTTGTTAGAATCAGGAAACTGATAAATAACGTGTAGCAGAAAAGAAGAGGTAGAAGATGATGAATATACACATGTTTTGGTGTATCGGTCATTGGTTTGGAAGGAAATGTCAGAAAAAATAGTGCTGGTTTAATTTCCACTACGATCATAAGTGGACTCTATATATACTTGCATTCACTGCATAAGCACCAACCGAGGCAATTTTAATGGTTGACTCGTGACCGTGTTATGTCTTAATATAATTTTCATAAATGGTCATGACGAAATTTGATATCACATATTTTCGTAGCTTTGATACTGAATCGTCTCATCTAAATATTTAAAAACTACAAGTAACATTTATTTAAATATTTTTTTCATCACTGTGCACTTCATTCGACGAAAATATCTTGTACCCATAAAAGTATATGCGAAAAGGATCTTCATTTTATATATGGTCTGCAGATGGCCTTTGTCACGTTCCAAGAAGGATCCACCGGCTAAGATATAATTAATGACTATTTTGGACCAAATTTCACTCTAAAGAAAGTTGAAAGATTATTTAATTTGACTCGAAGGAGATTCTAGTTCTTTACAATTTTATCTATGAATCTCATTTAATTTGCCAAACACTTATTGCGTTTTTTTCTATTGCAAGTATACAATATCGTAATAAATAATACATTGGACCTTTGAATTCGAATTATCGTTCCTAAAAGAACTATACTTTAAAATTTAATTAAATTTTTCTAACTCCTATTTGATAAATGTGTTGTTGTGAATTTTTTTATTAAAACGGTTGAAATTATGCACATAAAGATTGATTGAGAATTCAAATAATAGACGAAAATTAGGGCCAAACAATTTCACATATTGATCATTTTTAAGTCTTAATTCAATATTCAAGAGTCTAGTGTAGTGTTTGATCGAATTTTTCTATGGTATTCAATTTACCCATTTTGAATCCTCATTTAGCCTATTTAACTAATTCAATCACATATCTCTATGCGAATCTACCTAAGTTAAACGAAATATTAGTTCTAAGAATTCATATAATAATCGCAATATTAGTATATGTATCCTTACATGCTATACTAATATATAAAATTTTACTATATAGTCTAAATCTCAAACAAATATCTCGATTTCGTAAAAGATTCATAAAATTATTAAATTAGTGATCAAGTAATTTAACGCATTTAACTCATGACAAAATCAACACATATATGATAAAATGACAAGAATCTTAAATAAAAGAAATAAAGGTTTCAAGTAGATTATATTGTTCGTCCTAATATGAAATTTAGCTACTCATAATAATGAAATAAGAAAAATAAGAAGTTATTAAATACACCACTTGGTCTTGAATAACGATGTAGAAAAAGAAATTAATTTTGTACCAAGATTTTCTTCCTCTTCTAACCAATGTTTCAAAACTTAATTTTTTTTATATTTTTATCCCTTGAATTACGATCTTCAATCTCTAGTTTATTCTTTTGTTTTCTTGATGTGTGGAACACACTCGCTTTAGTTTTTATTTCTATTTCCTGTAGAAGTATTTCATGAAGGTCAATTACCTCCAAAAGTTTTTTTAACCAAACAAAGCTTTTCCAAAAATTATTCAAATATTTTCAAAAGTAATTTCTTAGTATTAGAAGCATATTTTAACTTTTCAAGAATATTATCAAAAGAGCCCTATATAAAGTAGAAAAAGAGCAAGTTGGGTTCCAACATTACAATTGTGTATGCAGTTAGTTCGAGTAGTTAAAATTTCTATTGGACAGAAATGATATACTCCAATGAAATCGTAATTTTATAATTCAACTTGCTCTTCTTCAAAAGTTGAAGACCAACATTGCAATTTTCGATCGATATAGAAAGAAAGAGGGGATAATCTAACAATCAGTTTTTAAACAATGACAAAGGAATAATCCATTTTGATCAATAAATTACTTATCTACATCACCAAAAAAAAAAAATTATAAAGCAACTAATAAAAAAATTAGACGTGTTAACCCAAAATTACAAGGAAATTATCATCAGCCATTAGTTGTGTAGAATGAAAATTTAACAATAATCGACAAAGGAACGTTGACAACATGACCCTGTGTGCCAAAAAGTCCAGTTCTTCCAAAGCTTGCAACTGAACTGTTCATGGTTGCATTAAAGGATACACTCAACACCTGCTTTTCTCCACTTGCAATAAAAAAGTGAGTAGGCAACACCTTAACCGAAGCTCCACAAGGGGCGCTCCAACCTAGTTGATATGTCTCGTTTCTGGCAACGTTAGTCACTACTCGTTGCATGGTGGTCGATTGGTTCAACTTTGATATTGTGATCAAGGCATTCATGGTAGAAACTCCACAGCTTTGACCGGTGTAATTGAAGATGATCCATTTATGCCACAAAGGATAGACAAGTAGTCCGTAGTCGTTGTAACCTGCAACGGGTAGAGAAATCAGAGTTCAAGTAATGAATGTGAACTATAACTGTTATGAAAAGTGGAGATGATATTAGATTAATCTAATACCAAATTTTTAAATGTTGCATTTTTTTCTATGGTAAGTGGACGATATCGTAACAAGTAATATAGTAGAACTTTGAGTCCAAATTATCGTTCCCACGAGAACTATACTTTAGAATTTAATCAAATTTTTTTAACTCCTATGTGATGAAAGCAAACAAATAATTATTTATTATTGTGAATTTTTGGTTTAAACACTTGAAATTAATTAAAATGTACATAAAGATTGATTGAGAATTCAAATAATGAACGGATATTAGGACCGAACAATTTCACATATTGACCACATTTAAGTCTTAATTCAAAATTCAAGAGTCTAATGTAGTATTCCATCGAATTCTTCTATTGTATTCAATTTACCTCTTTCGAGTTCTCATTGAGTCTATTTAACTAATTCAATCTCATATGTTTATGTGAATCAACCTTAGTTAAAAGAAATATTAGTTTTAAAAATTCACATAATGATCGCAATATTTAGTATATGTATCTCTACACATTATACTAATTTACCGAATTTTACTATATGACTTAAATCTCAAACTCACCTCTCGATTCGCAAAAGATTTACAAAATTATCAAATTAGTGTTCAAGTAATTTAAAGTATTAAACTCATAGCAAAATCAATACATATATGATAAAATAACAAGAATCTTGAATAAAATAAATAAATTGTTTTAAATAGATTACATTGTTCGCCCTAATATGAAATTTAGTTACTCGTGAAGCAAAAAGAAAAACAAGAAGTTGTTATTAAATATATCACCGGATTTTGAATAAATATGTAAGAAAAATAAATTAATCTTGCACCTAAATCTTCATCATCTTCTAATTAGTGTTTCGAAACTTGAATTTCTTGATATTTTTCTTCCTTGAATTGCGCTCTTCAATCTCTAGTTGTATTCTCTTTCTGTCCACGTGTATAACCTCCTTAAAAGTGTCAATAACTTATATTTATACTCCTCCCTACATTTGTATGAATGTAGGATTTCTTGTGGACTCAAAATTGGGCAAAAAAAAAAAAGGACCCTTTCATATATAGGCAGTGTTGCGTTAATATAACCTGTGGCGCACTTCTGTTTCCACTTGATTCCATGGCGCCTCGACGCCACACCTCTGCCTCGATCCCTTCATGGCACTGGGGCGCCACTCTTCTTTCCATGATATTGTGATTTGACTCTTTTACCCCCATTTCTTTCCTCTTTTCTCCTTGCTACATGCCACTAGCCTTGTTTTCTCTTTACTTTCCCTGATTTGCTGCATCTAATCACTTCTACAAAACAATACTAATAAACACATTAAAAAGTTCACTACTCGTAATATTTAACTCATAATTAAGTTAAAAATCGAATAAAACTCCTGAGTAAAACACACTCAACACTAGAGAAAATAAGATTAAGCCACAATATGAAGTAATTGATCACAATAACACAAGAAGAAAAAAATTTGTAGAGTATAAATTTTATTATAATATGAAAAAAGAATACAAAGATTTTTTGTTTCCAATGTTTCTAATTACTTTCTAAATCAAAATAAAGAGCCAACTTTATATAAGGAACAAATATAAGATGTCCAAACCTTCATAGTAAAGTTTTAATTAAAACAGAATGAGGGGAAAAAATAGCGTAAGAAACGAAACAGACAGGTGGACACTGCGACGTTGGTGCCGCGACGCCCACTTTCAAGTCTTTTACTTCAAAAAATCTTGATCTTCTTCATCCCAATGTCTTTTTCAAGTCTAACATAAATTTCAACTCACAATGAGCTTCCAACTATAATTTCAATTAGAATTCATCAAGTAAGTTTAAAGATGATTTCACAATAGCATTCCAAATAGAATTCTTCTTAATGTGCACTTTAATTAGAACTCCAAATTATCTTCAACAAAAAATTAGGGTCACACCCAAATTTTAACAATCTCCACCTTGATATGAATTCCATTGCAATGAACAAAACTTCAAAAATTCTCCACCTGGAGACAAATTTACTGCAAGGAATAAACTTGAACTCTTCAATAAAAAATACAAACGAACTTCTCCATAAAAAAATTTCAACTGAAAATATTCCCCACCTCTGCTACCCCTACTAGGGACAAAAGTGATCTAATGACCGCAAACAAGTCTTGCAATAGAATCACAGCTGAATGTATCAAAAGAATGATCTTGGCTAGAATCAACACTCTTAATTGTATTCAAACCATCAACAAAATTAACAAAATTGTACCTATGTGGAATCTTGTAGCAAAAAATAAGTCTATTCCTAGTAAGTGAATATGTTGACATCGTCGATAATGTTGACAAGACGAGTTTACCCATATCTTCAAAATTCAACTGAGATTATTCTTAAAAGAATGCCCTAAATTAAACTCCAATGGTACAGAAGCCAACCCTAAATCCACCCGAGTTCTTAAAATATGTTGATTACTCGAAAATTCTGCATCACCATGCAAGATATATAAATGAGATTTTTTATGTCCCATTAACACAACACGGGCTCCTTTGATAACTTTCAAAACTCCACTCTCAATAGTGTATATGTACCACTTTGAATCAAGAGTACTTAAGGAGATAAGATTTTTCTTCAAATTTGGAATGTGTCTCGCTGCATCAAATGTTCTAACTGTCCTATCAAACATCTTTATTCTAACCGACGAATACCTGTTATCTAACAAGGTGTGTTATTACCGATCATCACAACACATTTTGAAATTTTTTCATATGTTAAAAATAATTCCTGATTGGGTGACATATGAAAAGTGCAAACCGTATAAAAATTACAAGTTTCGTCAGGTTTGGAGTTGTAGTCAGACATAAGTAAATGCTTTCCATCACTATTAGAATTAACTGCAATACTTGCTTCCCGTGAAGTTTTCGATTGTTGATTTACAATAAATTTTGATTTATTCTGTAAATTATAACAATCGTTTATTATGTGCCCATTTTTCTTGCAATAAATACAAAATTTGAAGTTTGATTTTGATTTGACCACCGTGAACAATGAGACCATCTTCATGATCCCCAGATACTACAAGATTATTCATATTTTCCTTTGAATATAGAATATCGTAGACTTTTTCGATAGTGAGAGTATCACGACTATATAGTATTGTGTCTCTAAAAGACATATATAAGACGGACAATAAACACAACAAAATTAATCATAAATCTTCTTCATCATATTTGACTTCCAAGATTTCCAAAACAACGACGATTTCTTTAAAAACAATTAGATGATCCTCAAGAGATGTACCTTCTTTCATACGATAAGAATATAAACGTTGCTTTAGATGCAATTTGCTAGTAAGACTCTTCGTCGTGTATAATTGTTCAAATTTTAACCATAATGTAGCTGCTAACTTCTCCTTTAAAATGTCTTGAAGAATATATTTTAAAGATGAAGATGTATTTGAGATAGGGCATTTCGATACATCCATTATTTTTTCTCCATAGTCCAAGTTGTGGGTGTTACGGAATAATCCCGCAAACGTATGGGTTCGTTGTACAAGTAATAATTATGATTAGAGAGTTATCATCCTATAGGGAGTAAAGTTTAATATGGTATATTCGATATATGTAAATTCGTGATTATGACAAAATATGTTTGATCTATATCTAACTACGTTTTATAACTATGAGAGCAATGAATATTCATTTAAATTAAAAGTGATGAAGGTATTGGATTTTCGACTCCACTAATCAACTCTTAATTTCAATTCTCAACTTGTGATAGTTAATTTAATTCTTGCAGTTGTGACAATTGATAATTCCACTTTTATTTAATATTATTTTTCAAGATATAATAAACAAAACCTATGTTTATCACGACATGATTCTACTCATAGTCCGCATTCATATGACAACACATGCATTAAAATTTAGGATTATTACACATGACCGTACACTTAATAAATATTATTCCTATTATTTATTATTCATATGTTCTATAAACAGTGTTCTATCTATCGTGAATTTTTCAACACTACGAATAAGCAACTTATTGCCCTAATGATGCGCAAACATTAAAACAATATGAATAAGCATGTTTATGGTATCACAACGATGGAATTAAACTAAAAATAACAAGTCTAAAAATCAAAGAGTTTCATCATCCATTCAATACAATTGAACTTAGCCTAGCATATTAATATAAGAATTACACAAAAAATAAAAGGAAGTCATCGCCAGAATCATATATATATATATATTCGTCACTTCAAGCTTTCAAAATCGGACCCAAACGGTGAATGCCTTCTTCTTCGATATAAGTTCTCTCTCATTTCTGCTCAAAATACGGCTCTCCTTCAAAAGTCACGAAATTTTTTCTTTTATTATGCATAAAAGATTGCCCTAAAAAATTATCAAAACAAAATAAGGAAAGTGGATTTTTTTCTCCGGTTTACCTTGAGGCGTGCACCTAGTGTAACCCAGGGCGCGCACCTTAGGAGTTTGGGCAGCCTCGATTTGTCTGGGGTGCGCGCCTTGGAGCCAATTGCATTTTGGTCCCTAAACTTTCTACAAGGTCTTTTTTTCTCAATTATCACTTCTATCCAATCATTGCTCTTCTCTTCATGTCCAATTTGAGTCATTGCACTCTCGACTTTCGTTTCTGGCTCCAAGTTAACTTTCGATTATTTGCATTTTAGTCCTCATCATCTCTTTTTGCATCGATTAACTCCTCTTCTTGCCCATTTTCTCCAATTTCATTGTATTCATCAATATAAACCTAACATGCAATAAACAACAAATTTAACTATAATTCAATCCAAATAATAACGAATATCCATATTTTGACAATCTAAATAAATGTAGAAATACACTTATCAATTGGCATATTTTCAAATCTCAACAATGCGTCATCCAAATTCATTTGAGCGAGTATTGTTCGCATCTTTACCTGTCACAAAGGGAATCTTGTATTACAATCTAATAGCGAAATATCATACTTCATAGTTACTATCAGGAAAAACCTCGATCTTCCCAAAAATTTCAACACCAAAAGCTCTGATACCAGTTTGTTGTGGAGGCAAAGATGATACCGAATTAATCAAATACCAAATTGTTAGAGAAAATAAGAGATTAAGCCACAATATGAAGTAATTCATCACAACAACAAAATAATTTTTAAAGAATGAAGATTTTATTGTAATATCGAAAAAGAATACAAGGATTTTTTGTTTACAATGTTTCTAATTTCTTACTAAATTATAATAAAGAGCCAACTATATATAGGGTATAAATATGAGATATCCAAACAATTATAGTAGAATTTTAGTTAAAGTAGAATGCAAGAAACAGAGTAACGGGGAAAAAATTGAGCAAGAGATGAAACATACAAGTGGGCATTGCAGCGCCGGGCGAAAATCGCCTTGGCATTACGGCACTGTGACTACGGGTGGGCAAAACCCGACCGAACCCATCAAAATCGCCCAAACCGAACCAACCCGACCGGTTTAGGTCCATTTTTTTGTTGTTTTTACACGAGTTGAGTGGGTTGGTTGTGTAGATAGGTTGGGTTGGGTCGGGTTATTGGTTAACTCATGAAAATTGAATAAATCCATCCAACCCAACCCGACTATATTTATGAACTTTCTAAGTATTATGATGTTGTTTGGATAAAATTGAGTTACTTTGTTTCTTTACACAACATCTAAGAGTTACAATATTCAAAAAAAAAAATCTAGATTAAAATATCAATTCTTGATGGGGAAATTTTATGCAATAGTTAAAAAGTTTGAGGAAACCATACACAAATTATAGACTACTAATTAACTAGGTTCTACATACGCAAACGCGATACACGAGAAGTCTTGAATATGGCACAAGATATGAAAACTCTTAGAATAAAATTATATACTACTAATTAACTAGATTCTATATACGCAAAATCCGATACACGAGAAGTCATGAATATGACACATGTATTGGAAACTCTTAGAATAATATTATAAGACTTGGATATAATGCATTTTACGAAAAATAGTATAATCAAATACACATTCAACACAAAAAATATTTTAATTGCCAAAAAATTTCTTGACTTCATATAATTTAATATCAATCTGTCATGTAACATTTTCAGGCATGAAGTGCCAAAATAATTTAGATTTTTTGGTCATTGCAACTATAGAGACCTAATATTATATAAGTCATGAGTCAATTATAACCGTCCAATCCAACCCGCATACTTAATCTTTGTTGACAAGTTGTCCTAAATCGACCAACCTAACCCAACCCGCCTGATACTTGATTAGGTTGGGTTTCAACCTTTACACGGGTTGGATTTGGTTAAATTATGATCAAATCGATCATGTTAAGTTGTGTTTGGGTTGAGGCAAAAACTGACACAACCCAATCCATACCCACCCCTAGCTGGGACGTTGGTATCGCAGCGCCCCACTTTCGGGTCGTTTACTCCAAAATCTTAATGTTCTTCATCCAAATGTCATTTTCAAGTCTAACACAAATTCTAACTTCTAATAAGCTTTCAATTAGAATTCGCTAAGTAAATTTGAATAGGACTTCACAATAGCATTTCAAATAGATATTTTTAACTTGCATTTTAGTTAGAACTCTCAATTGTCTTCAACAAAGAATTTGGGTCACACTCAGATTCCAACAATAACTATAATTTTAAAAACAAAATATGTTGAATTAGAATTGACAAAGGCATAACATACGTGCAAATGACGCAGAACGAAAGTTCTAGGGTTTACTAGCATAATCCCCGATAAAGAAAATTATAATTCTCACGAAAATAATCTAAAAAAATGGAATTGTATTATTCAAGAAAACAAGGAGCCTTTAAATAGTCTCCGAAAACCCTAATTTAAGCAAAAGACCAAAATAGACATCCACTTAATTAAAACAATTAAAACGCGAAAACTTAAATGGCCCGGTAGGCTGCCTTAAACTGCAAATTTGAAGCTGAAAACTACGTCAACTAGGAAAGCTGGTTGAAATGTTGTAGAGAGCTATGAGACGTTTCCGAAAACATATTATAATAGTCATTCTGACACTAGTGCAAAAATTTATGACCGTTTCTTCGAGACAGCTCGTTTTGCCAATTTTCGGTCTAATTCTTCTTCGAACTCTAACGTCAATTGTACTACATCAGCGAATTCCCTGAATTTTGTTTTAGCTGTTTCTGCAGTTAAATAGCAATTTGTTTTCCTTTTCTTAGTTGACTTCGGTATTTACCCTCCCATTTAAAAAAGTTTTATTGATGTGCATGTCATGTTTTTCTTACTTAGCTTGTGTCATAGCCAGATTCAGACCAACAGAAAATCTTCTCCAGTTACAAACATGTAACCATGTAGTGACTAATTGTTGTTGAATCATTTTGCCTAAAATTTTCACGAATTTTTATGTGTAAAACTTTATGATAAAAGCGCTATGACTTACTCGAATCAAAAGTAAGGCCTGGATCCATGGCGGCAGTTGCATTAACAAAACCACTACCCATGTCAAAGGGTGTAGCAGGAGATTGGTTCAAATCTGGGGTTCGCGTAAGCACGTTGTGCCATAATGGGATCTCCATTTTTATCAGAGACTGAAGCTGTTGTTAAAAGTGCAGACGCAATGGCTGATGGGAAAAAAGTGGGAAATTTCTGCCATATTAAGGCTGCAAGCCCATCAACATGAGCTGCCATGTTCGTTCCGGACATTATAGCAAAGTTTTCACCTAAAGATTTACCATAGTCCTGCATAATCTTATTTCAAGATCTCTGAAGAATATATTGCACTAGTAATTTGAAGCTTTTCTTGTGTTTGAGTTAGTACCTTGAAACTCGACTTGAGTCAGTACCACGGGAACTCCAAGTAGCCCATATCAAGTTTCCAGGTGAAACAAGGTTTGGTTTCAGTATGTCAGACTGTCAAGGAAACTGACCTCTGGATCTGGTCCTCTGGCAGAATAATACATAATCTTCGGAGCAGAGCGGCTGAAATTTGCTTTTATTCCACCAGAGATGCATGCAACGGCCCCAAACTTAACAATTTTCTGTGTAACTCCTTCTCTCTCCAAAGAAGAACTATAGTACTTGAGAACAACCTGCCAAGCAAATTGTTATGGATTGAAACCCTATTTCCATGTTTTGAGAGCAAGCAATCTGAAAATGAGCAAGAAAATACAGAGTTATAGTACTTCACCTCAATGTAAGATCTACGTGCAGTAGCTGTTGCAGGTTTTCACTATATTAGAGAAAAAGTGTACATTCTCGCATCTCCCTGACTCACAAAAAAGGGTCGTCCCCTAAAAGTTCTTTCTGTATTGTAAGAGTGTTACGGCAACCTAATAGAAATATGTAATATCCAACATACCCCTGATTTGCAAACCTCTGCTTATGTATTTGTATGAATTGCTAAAAGCCTAAAACTCATAAAAATACAAACGTACATTTAAAAAACCTCTTGTGACGGAATTACAACGTCAGGCAATCTCAACCAATGATGAAAGGATCCATGTAGAACACAACACCAGCTGCACCGAGGTTTTTAGCTGTTTCTAAAGCTTCTTTTGATAGTGGATAGTCCAAGTACAAACTGGACTGAGTAGCTACATATCAGAGATTCCCTTGAACAATATCCTGCTTAAAATTGCTGGCATCCTGACATTCACCAACATACATATCATTTACAGTAGTCAATTCATTTGAAGCGTGAATTGCAGGAACCAGCAGGCCAAGACAATGTGAAGTGTGACGTGATTACATTTTTTCATGTGACTGAAGGTGCAGATCACAGCAAAGCGAGGCAAGTGTTACCATCAATGGTCCAAATATAAACTCATCAGGAGTATGCAAAAGTTGTGAGCATTGAAATACTAAATATATCTGTTCGTGTTATAAAAATAACAATATCAGTTTAAAATCAGGATAGCTTGAATAGAAACAAAGTATCTCGTGTGTAGATGAGTAATCATCTAAGATTGAGACTTTGTTTGGAAATTGTTTATACACAGTTTAAATTATTAATAGACAAAAATGAACGATGAATATTTGGATAGTATTTGTGGGTCTCAAAAAATATGTGGATAAAAAGTGATTTGACCATTTACATACAAATTATAGTCAGTAGCCAAACATTTAGTCTAATATTTTTAGTTACACAAACCAATAAACTTAGCATGTAACCTCCAAAACTAAATGATTTCAATAGTCAGCTGATGAGTGTAAAAGGACAGACCTGAAAATTTATACTTAAAAGAAGTAGTACATCAATATTATTTTTTTCCAATTCAGGCTTTTAGGCTGTAGACATTGCTTTTAGATTTTTATGCATGACTAATCTTTGGATTGATACCATATTTATCAAAGAATAAAGAAAAGTCAATCAACAACTAAGGAACCCCGACCAAAGTGCACGTCCAACTCCAAAAATTGTTATGTTGTTTCCAAGGACAATAGAGTTACTATAGCCCCTATCGTGAGAAGCAGCACCCACGGTAAAGATCCATGGACTAAAGGAAGAGATGCTCTTAGGTGACGGTCCGGTATTCCCTGCTGCCTGTATTACAAAGATGCCTGCCTTTACGGCTGATAGTAATGCCATGTCTATAGGGATTAAAAAAAAAGTGGCAATGCCCGGAGGATGCCTGTTTGGAGTTATTGACAAGCTTATAATATCGACTCCATCCTGAGCTGCCTGCAAAAATGTATACATAATAATGGGGTATCATTATGAATGTATGATATGACTAATTATTCGTAGTATGAACGACGAAAACAAAAAACTATTGATGCAAGGAAATCCAAATGCAGCATTATGCATTTTTAAAGTTGTACCGGGTCCATGGAAGCAACTACATCCGCATCAAAGCCTCCAAAGCTTTTGCATAATGTCTTATAAATAGCAACGCTGTAAAATATTTTGATGAGGTCAATTCATAATTCCACATATTTAGAGTACTGTTCTAGAGATAAACACTTCATATGAAGTGCACTAACAAGCCAAATTCATTGCATAATGCTATTTCAAATCAGCTTAAGGTTGGGGACTGTGACTCAGAGAGGCCAATAATAAAATTCGGACAGAAAGTCAGCTTAATGTGATCGATGAGCCATTCCAACGGCAAAGTGATGCCCAGCTACCACAACCAGAATCCCATGGCTGCATCATATGAAAGTTTAGACAAATTAGTTACTAATGTATACTTATTCAAAACTAGTAGAGCCAAGATAAAACGTTGAAGAATGACATAATTGCATCATAAGAAGTGAAAAGTGATACATATCAAATGTTCGATTTTTTATTTTTATTTTTTTCTTTCAGATAATTTAACTTATATTCTTTCACTGCATAACATAAGATAAAACTTAATGGTATCCTACAAAGGAATAAAACTAATGGAGAAGAATTCCTTCTCACTGTTATATCTCAAGTTCACTTTAACTGACAACTAAGGAATATCTCCCAATGTGCATGTCTGGGAATTCGGATGGACACGAAATAAAACTCCAATACAATTGGGAGTGGAGATTTGCGCAAGTGGAATAAATATTCTTCAGGCTTGACATAAAGAAAGGGTAAAGGAATTTAAAGATGGCTCTGCAAAAGTCCCACAATAAAGAAAATCCTGTTTATGTTAAAATTCTGTGAAAGCACAGATCAGGGAATCAAAATTTATCATTGTGGAATGAATATTAGGACTTTTCTATGGTCGAAAGGAAGAAGATACTCTCTTCTACACTGAATATCAAAATGCTTTTCTGGATCCAGTTATAAGAACACAAGGCCTACACTTACCTTCCATGGCCATTCCCGTCGTACGGTGAAGCATAGTCCTGAGTTGCAATAAATATCTCAATTGATTTGATAATATGTGACTGATAAATAAGTTATAATCTATAAATACGTAATTGTGACAATAAATTTTATAATTGCGACCTTAATATATTTAATTAATAAAATATATTTAATTATTTATTTATCACTTGACTTTTGGAATTGTAAACTTGTTCTCTTAAAACTGAGTTGGTCTATACTCAAGACCTGTTATATGAATTTTTCCAATTAATTAAGCCATCCTTAACATGTGGACCACTGGAAAGGCTGCTTAGGCCATTATTTTAGAGTCTCTATAGAATAAGCACGGTGAACTAAGGTCGGTATATCTTTGAAAGCCCAGACGGAGAGAATAACTCCAACCCTGCACCAAAATTTGAGGCAAGTTTTGTACCATTTTTCATCAAATTTTGCACTAATCTGAAAATTGTCTCCAACTCAATGCACCAAAAATTACACCAAATGAACATTGTTTAATCACTTTCTCCATTTTTTTTCATTCTTAACAATTTATTTATCTGAAAAATTATTTATTTATTTATTTTATTACTATATAATAATTATATAAATAATTATGTTTAATTAACGAAAATACTGAATTCATTAATAAATTTTAAAAATATATAGTACAATTAATAGAAATACCACAATTAAGAAAATATTAAATCGTGTTATTGAAAAATAGTGTAATACATTTCGAATCCCGATATCGATATTACAAAGTCGAACTAATAGTGTAATTTAATAATAATAATGATACTATGCAAATGCACATAACAACAACAACAACAACAACAATAGTTAAAAATTAGAAATTACTCTATAACAAAAATGGACACAAATACCTTTAACAAAAGTTTGGTACAAAGTGAAAAAGAAGGACAAAAAGATTATTTTGCACCAAAAATTTGGTGCGAAGGGATTGAGTTGCAGATGGTCGTTTTGAACTTTGTGGTTCTTCTCTTCTATTATTGTGTAAATAGTTTAAAGTCCACCGTGATGCACGCGATTTTGATTTTCCTCAATAATTTAAAGACTTTTAGCAATTCATATGTATTTTACTGATCTCTTTTATATTGACTCAATTTTGTCAATGTGACACATATTTCCAACTTCCAAATACGAAGACTCGTGACGTTACTTTTAGGGCACGGAATAAATTTCCAATGTTCTCACTTTTATTGATTTTAATATTAATATTATGCCTTACTTTTTTCGTGCAAAATTGCTCCCGGTTTGTTACAGCTTATGTCGAAGTCTAACGTCATCTCATTATAAGTCTCGATCATTTATAAATCACCTCCGAAATGAACCTTTAAACCTTGTTTGATCCTTATTTTTTTTCAAATACATTTTTCCCTTTTTAACCACACGTTTTTTAATAAAATAATATTTTTCATCACATCAATAATTTTTCTTTACTTTTTAACCACATATTTCTCATTATATCACTATTTAAAATACATTATTTTCTCAATAATATCCATCAAACACCCCCTAAGTAAATTAAAAAAAAAAAAAAAAGAGGCTCGAATAGGCCCTTGATATTTGCGAACAAGTTCAGAAAGTAATTATTTCTTAGGTTATTTTTAAGAAAAAATAATTTATAATTCTTGCACATAAAATGTAGATTATGAGTACTTATCCTTTTAAATTTCGTGATTCCTTCCAATTTTTTCATTAAACATTGACGCGCGTGTGAACATAGTGTGAATTTGACTACAGGTCATTCATAAAATATCAAGTTTCATCGACTAAACAACGTCATAATTTTGATCAAATTTTTATGTTGTACTGTCGAGGTTGGGATGCAACAATCCAAATTCTATTTAGCATTTTTCAAAGTTGTTTCATCTTTCAGAATAATGTAAATTTGACTCTCGTGAAAAATAGATGGAGAAACATTTAAATATAAGACTAAATTTTAGAAGTTTTACAATTTTACCTGGATGAGTAATTCCCACAAACAAATATCAAGAAAAAAAAAATTGTATTTGGATTTTGATTAGAATTTTGAATTTGACTTATATTTGAGGAACGGACGGTGACAATATGAAATAAATGAATAATTTTTTTCTTCGACTTTATCAATCCAAAATTTTAGATAATATTATTATTACGTCTCTATTTATGAGACATGTCACAGATTGATTGATGCGATTACTCTGTAAGCGTCATCCCATCAAATCATATCTTTTCATGCTATGCAAGCCACAAGCTATAAATTGAAATAATTGTACTTGATAAGTGAGCCATTGGGATAATTCAAGTTCAAGAATCTTCCACATATAAATACTCAACCTTCTCTCTTTTAAATGTAATTGAACATGAGGAACAAACTATTATATTGCAATCAAGTAATTCTCTCTTCAAGCCAGTACATATATTTTTGTTCATTATGTTTCTTCCAAACCCAAATATATCTTCATTCGTCAAACGTGAGCATCGGAGTGCATGAGACCGTCGCACCTCCAGAGCTTGTACACGTTAATCTAGTGTCGAACTGTGCATGTAACATACACGTGATCGGGGGAGAAGTCGGAATATATCAATGTTGGGTCCCACCAAATTTGAATGTCAACATATTTCAGTGTGAACATATTTTAATTTGAAGTCTAACAACGTAATCAATATTCGTATGACCATGCATAACGTAATTGTGACTTACATGACAATTTTTTCTAGGTTCTATTCGAGTTTGTTGGCATAATTTACATACGACCCACCATATCAAAAAAGTCGAACTTTTGGACTTTGAAAACGCGACAGCATTCCATTTCTGACTATAGTAGACCATGACTTAGATTTAACCTAGTATTTCTAACGTTGTAGGACAAAAAATTGAAATACAGTTGTATTTAAGTTTGTCAAATTGAATCCTAACCCACTTTAATTTGTTTTATTCTGGTATTTTCTCATGGACCTTAAGCCCATTTTTGTCTAATCTTGGATTTTGGTTGGTGAATTTTGTATATTGGTAAAAAATATATCATGTTGTTCTTGTACAAAGGTCGTTACAAACACGTCGAATTATATTAATATTACGTTAATTTTTTCCACTTTTGACGTAGTTTATTGATATTTTATTACTCTTTTGTATATTTATTAATTATATATAATATATATATCTTGATCCCTTCAAATGAGGGTTGCTCAATTAAAAGGTATTTTATTCGTAAATATTTAAAAATATTCAAATATCAATTTATAATTGGCTAGAGAAAATAAAAACAATTGGTCAATGGAGATATCAACAAGCAATAGTGCAATACCCACAGACATTGATGGCAGATTAGCAGCCAACTCTTACTCGACAATCAACATTTATTTCTCTTTAGTTTCGAGTCATTGTTTAATAATAAATGGCAACTTCCAATTCCAGTAAGTTAATTTTTTCACCTAACTTTTTGTTTTTCATAACATAGTTACTTTTAAGTATAAATAAAAAAGTAATTGTTTTGACAAAATCATTGCCTACTTATTTACGCATAAGTAAACTTACTATACTAAATATTTTGAACAATAAAGTCAATGATATAAGCCTATAAAATATAAATCCTAACGTTACTCAAGCACTGGGTATAAAATGGAAAGCGTGCTGTCCTATAATGGTAAGTTACCCAATTCAAAGGACCGAGGAAATTTCATTGTGTTTGGCACGTAAGACAATATTTTAACTTATATTTACACCATAATATTGTTAATTGTGATAAACATTCTTAACTTTTGTTCTTTTTTGTACCTACTTTCTCCAACCTTTTTTTTTATTTTTGGCCAAATTCTTATATCAACCTTCTATTTAATTTGTACATCTTGTCTTTTATGACGTCCTACGTCCAGAAAAATTATTAAGTGAGCAAAAGAATATTTATTTTCTTCTCATATTTTTAAATAATCGAAATAAACAACGAAAAACAAAAATTTCAAAAAAGTATTTGCCAGACATTTTAATTCACGTGAACAAAGTATTTTGACAAAAATCGATACAGGATTTGCTAATTAATTAAAGGTCAAAGGAAAAAATATGTCGGTAAAAAATTTAAAACATAACAAACTGAGCAATACTAGAATATTCATTGCAATTAAAAATGTGGTGCAAATAGTAAAATTGTAGTGTAAATATAATTATCCCTTGTGATATTGCTTAGTACATCAATGCATTTCCACTTGCTATCTATTGTTATTGCAAATGGCTCGTTACAGAAAAATAATGTCATTTTGTGGGGACATATAATGCTTGTCTCTTTTGCAAATAATGTCTCTTGCACGACAATTTCTTTCAATGTGTTATGACTTATGAGTCATGACACAGTACGTGATTCGTTTAAGGTCCTACTTTAATTTTAGGACGCACAAAAATTATGCTCGTCGAGTATAATCGAGTCCAATAAAAAATAACGAGCATCAATAATTTTCTCTATCCCCCACTTTAGTCACTGCCTTGGTGATGTATGAACACGGCAGACGCATGGGATGCATAATTCATTTTACTTCCAAGTTTCAATTTTTAACAAATAGTAGGGGCTTTAACACAGGAATGGTTTTTCTCAGAGACTAGACCACGCCCTATGACGAAAGGGACTATCAGCCGTTCATTTTTGACAATTTGGCAAGGAGTGGGGCTGGTGAATAGTCTAAGGAAGACATTTTCTACATAAATACCCCACACATTCTGTCAGGCCTAAACTAACTTTCTTCACCCTCACTTCCCTCTAAACAATTAGTCATGGAAGTTTTAGCTCTAGCCCTTGTTATATTCACTTTTTCAATCACCATTTTCGGCTTCAGGCGCTGGTCAGACCGCGATACCAAGCTTCCGCCCGGTAGCTTCGGTTGGCCCGTGGTCGGAGAAACTGTACAATTTTTGTTCGGCAAGCCGGAAAAGTTTGTTGGCGATAGAATGAAAAAGTATTCTCCGGACATTTTCAAGACGAAGATACTTGGAGAGAAAACTGCTGTTATTTGTGGGCCAAATGGTCACAAGTTTCTGTTCTCTAATGAACAAAAGTACTTTGCTTCATTTCGTCCTCACCCAATGCAATACATCTTCCGTTCATACCAAACCAAAGCGGTTGCTGCACAGCCCCCAGAAGTCCCGCGCGACGAGACTAAAGTTTTGCGGCAGCCTGGATTTCTTAAGCCCGAAGCCTTGATCCGATTCTTGGGTAATTTCGTCTTAACATGCTTGCTCTTATAACAAAATTTTTCATCAGTAGCTGAACTTTCCATGTAAAACCACATCGTCTAAAATTAAATTTTGTTCTCAACAGGTAAAATGGACTCGATGACACAGCAACAATTGCAAGCTCACTGGGAAGGCAAGGATGTCGTCAAAGCCTACCCACTCGCCAAGACCATAACTCTAGCACTCGCTTGCCGATTCTTTATGGGCACGGACAACCCGGACCGCATCGCTAGACTCGTCCAACACTTCGACGATATTACTGTCGGTATGCATTCGATCATGTTAAACATTCCAGGGACCATATTTCATCGTGCAAACAAAGCTGCGGCCGCCATTCGTACGGAACTCATGAGCGTGATCAAGGAGAAGAAAGAAGCAATGGAATCAGGGGTTAAAATGCAAGATATTTTGTCCCATATGATTGTTATAACTGATTCCAGTGGAAAATTCATGCCTGAGGCTGAAATTGCTGATAAAGTAATGGGATTGCTTGTTGCTGGATATAGTACAGTTTCAACTACCATAACTTTCTTGATGAAATATGTTGGCTTAAATCCAGACGTCTATGCAATGATCCGAGCTGGTAATCATCTTTATCCCCATAATTACTTCATTAAGTACTTGTGTTGTGTTGAGCCACACGGTGAGAGACAGACGTTGTTCAATCCATCCATATAGTCAACTAGGTTTTCAGTATAATTTAATAAAAAATAATGAAATATATAGTTGAAAAGTTGATAAAAGTTATAGATTTAGAACGTTTGATCGAAAATGAATTTTAGAAAATATGAATTTTAAAAAATGAGGCCAAACAAGGCGTCAGCACGTTTCACCGAGTAAATGGCCAGTAGTCTGTATGGGGAAGTGGGTGGAAATTTTGGTAGATAGAGATGTTCAGTCTAGTCTAATCTACATGGCAACAATTTTTAAGATTGAAATTATTTCGTACTAGAATAAGTAGACCCACATGATTTCATCACGTTAAGTAAAGGCTCTTTAAATATAATATGCTCTCTATTTTAAAGAGTTAATATTTAAAATTATGTTATAAGAAATTTTAAATTAATATTTTAATTTAGAGAGTGGATTTGACTCTTTAAATTTGTTGAACCAAACTCACTCTCTATAATTAAATGCATTCAAAAATTTTAATAAATAAATATTTTTTGAGAGTAGTAAAATTAAATGTTAAATGTAAAGAACTTGTTGAAGTATTTTAAAATTTTAACTCTCTAAATTTATATATGCTCTCCAAATGATAGAATGTGCCCTTTAAAAATAGAGTGGAGATACTCTAACAACTTACATAATGGAATCTGAAGTTTAGGGCATGTTTGATATTGATTTTTTGAGTATATATATATATATATATTTTTTTTTTTTTTTTTTTTTGAATTATGTGAGGCTAATAAAAAAAAGGTTATAGGTTCATGTATAAAATTATTATATTGAAAGAATATATGATTAAAAATGAATTTTAAAAAAAAAAAAGAGTTTTAAAAAATCTGCACCTAAGAGTTGCCTATATGAAAACAATGTTTGACAAGGTGTCACCATATGGCTTGATGAACCTTATTATTAGCATTTATTCGCTCGAAAACCTTGAATGAGGATATCCCAGCCACTAACCTTATATCGAATCTTTTCTATCCCGTCCATGTCCAGTAATTTATTGCAATATATTATTGTATGGTAAATAGTTTATAATCATTAAAAATTTAAAACTATGTCTTCTAATTTGTAAAATGCAGAGCAAATGGAAATAGCATCATCCAAGAAGGCAGGTGAATTGTTAGAATGGGAAGACATGCAAAAAATGAGGTATTCTTGGAATGTAATATGTGAAACAATGAGACTGGTTCCACCACTTCAAGGCACATTCAGAGAAGTTCTGACTGAATTTACCTATGCTGGCTACACAGTGCCAAAGGGTTGGAAGGTAAATATTAAATTTACATTTATTGCAGTAAAAAGTAGTTTAGCACATTAAAAATGCTGACACCTTTCACATTAATGCTTTCCTGCATGACTTGACACGGAGACACTTTTTTCATAAATGGACCACGACAAAATTGAAATCTAATTCATCGGATCTTGGTCGTGATACGTGGATCCTCTTCTAGCGAAATTTGGTTGTTAAATTTCATTTTATTTTTAAGTTAAGTTGGTCACTCGATAAATATTAATTTGTCTAACATAACTGAAGACTTGGTTTTTAATAGCTAATTTAAAACAAATGTTCAAATAAAAAACTAGACTCTTCCTAAGTAGGATAACAAGGGAGTTTGTTTCTTCTAATTTTTAAATTTGATTTTCGGTGCTTTAATCGATTTGAAATCTATTTCCCAACTTTTGATGACATTTTGCAATCAATTTGAAATAAATTCAAATTATTAATTAAGAACAAAATGAGTTTTGTGACTAATATATATGAAATTTCACCGAAAGTTCAGTGGTTATAATTCCCATGTAATAGTTTATACAATTTCATTTTTTAAAATCTAATCTTTATTCTCGATATTGATAGATATGTTTGCTTTGTAGGTGTATTGGACCGTGAGCACAACAAATATGAACCCAAAATATTTTCGAGATCCTCAAAAATTTGATCCTTCGAGATATGAAAACGGTGAAGCCCCTGCTCCATACACTTATGTTCCGTTTGGAGGAGGGCCGAGAACTTGTCCTGGAAAAGAGTATGCTCGGCTAGCCATACTTGTTTTCGTACATAATTTGGTGAAGTATTACAAGTGGGAAGTAATGGATCCTCTTGAGAAGGTCAATGGTGATATGATGCCTACACCGGAGAAAGGTCTTCCAATCCGTCTGCATCGCCTTTAATTAGGTGCATATAAAATTAGATTTGTCGAAAAAGTGAATAAAATTTAGATTTATTATATCTTTTATTTCTTGTTAGTTACATTTGGATTATCACTTCTAATTTATATCATAGTGTTTCAACTTTCAAAAAAGATATAATGAGAAGAGGGGATGCACCTAACTCTTTAATAAAATTCAATTACAGTGACTCCTTTTCTTATTAATTTCAAGTACTTAAAACGAGTCGACAAAAAGATTAGTTGTTTCAAGAAAAAATTAAAATAATGACACGAAATTGCAGGGAGCAAACTAGGTTAAGAAAACATAAGTGAATGCAAAAAATGAGTACATATTAGTTCATATGTATTGTAAAGAGAAGCATCAAAATAAAGAAAAAGGTGTTTTTTTTTTTTTTTTTTTTTTTTTAAAATGTGGATGGATTTAGTTTCGTGAAGTCAATCGTTCCAAACATATTGTAAATGTGATTGTCAATTTTGTGTTCATTATAATGTATAAAGTAGAGTCAGCTTAAGCAATAATCAGTTAGATGATCACCAATGATATTGCAATGAGTAATTTTAATTGAATCACTGATACATATTAACTTTAATAATTAGAATAGTCAAATTGTCGCAATCATCCCAATAGCATTATTGTCAATATCGTTGAGACGCTGTAGGTTGGTGATCACCAACGATAATGTTGTCAATAATTATATTTGTACCACCAACCGTCACGCCATAGACAATCACCATAAGAATTTTCGTCAGTGATCATTTGCACCATTAATTTTTTTTTTTATTGTTTTCGAAAGGACCCTAAGGCTCCATATTGCTTGAACCTCTTCTGGTATAAAAAAAAATATAAGCATAATATAAATGTGATTTGTTCATTTTGTGTTCATAGTTATAGTGTAAAGAATATATAAGCATGATATACATACATGTTGATTTTATTTTTATTTTTATTTTTTGTTTAATGAAATAAGCCATCCTAATTTTAAATAGTATTCTAAAAAACTTGCCTAGGTTCGAAACTCGAAACAAAACGTCTTGTTTCACGTTTAGACGCTTTTTTTTTCCAATTCCTAAATCGTTAAATTTTTTCTTTTATCTCTTTCGTCTTTCCTAAGCCTTCTTTATTATTATTTTTATTATTTTTTAAAAGTCTTTTATGCGACTTTTAACATTTTTATTTTTTATTTTTAGAAAACTTTTCATTTGACTTTAAATTCAATTTTTTTTTAAAAAAAATTATCTATACAAAAGTTAAAAATGACTTTATCTACATAATTAAATTCGATTTAAAGTATGGTGATATCTACATTATATAATTATGATATTGAGATCCATAATTTTGTTGTAAACTCCAAAAGCATATATAAAACTCATATAAATATACAAAGTATAACTTATCTAGTTGAAAATTGAAAGTATGAAAAATATTCTATTTTTTGCATTTCGAAAACTTGAAAATTTTATAATTGACTAACGGAATGAATTATTAAGTAAATATAGTAATTTATAATTTTAGATGCTTGATATGTATTATTTTAATTATTAAATGATTTTTAAAATGGTTACAAATTTAAAATAATATTAAAAAATCAGAAAACATTTTTACACCTAAACCTCACTTAGACTCGCTTAAACTTGTAAATGTTGAAGCTTTACCTTCACGTTTAGCCACGTTTTACGCTTTTTAGAAAATTGATTCTAAATAATAGTGATACGAGAATTTTCTATATTATATATTTTTGAATAAACTTTTGACAACGTGCCTTCTCATGTATATTTTGTTTTGAATGCTTTTTTTATCAACGAGTTGGTGGGATGTGATTTTCTTTGATTAAATATTATAAGACTACAAATTCTACACGGCTAATATTTTACATATTTTATTAAAAGCAAAGTCAAAAAGACTATGTTTCAATTAGTGTGTTTAATTATATTTAAATTTTCTATATTCAATTACAAGATGCTTATCTTATTTTTAAGCTCACCCAAACATAAAATCTTGTTTAGCTAATAAATAATCGTATCAAATTTCTAGTAATACATGAAGCAAGAGGATTAGAGTACAAATATACAACGATCAATTTTCATCTATTATTATTTTACGGAACATACATGCATACACAAGCCATCTTATAAAAAAAAATCTATGAAACGATTAGGCCTCTCGAATTGAAATTGATAAACTCTCATAATTCCTCAAATTGTATTCAATTACTCGTACAAATTCATTGCATCTAAAGCACACAAGTCTTTATGTTTAAATAAATATTAGGATATTAAAGTTATCCATTTTCAAATCTACTTGCAAGCATAGCAAACATGAGATATACATTTGGCGAGTAATGAGAAGAGGGGATGCACCTGACTTTTTCATTAAATTCAATTTGAGTAACTCCTTTTGTTATTAATGTCATGTATTTCAAAGGAGTCTATAAAAAGATTAGTAGTTTTAAGAAAAATTAAACACGTGGAAGGATAATCTGATAGACTAGAGATGAGCAAACTAGGTTTAGAAAAGAGACATGTGAAGGAAAAATAAGATTACATATTAGTTCATACCCTATTGTCAGGATTCCAAATAAATTGAAAAGTTTATTTTCTAGAAATAAGTGCACCCAAACATGCTAAACGTGGGCATATATAGGTCATGTTTAATTTATTTATTTTTAAATAAAAAATTTAGTTGATTTTGATAAAAATTAATAAAATATATAGTTGAAAAATTAATAAAGTTTTCGAGTTCTATAAAATGTGTGACTGAAATGAATTTAAAAAAAAAAAAATTAAAAAAAGGAGACCGAGATGACTTAATTTCATTGATTGTACCAAACATATTGTAAAATGTGATTGTTTATTTTTGTATTGATTATTATAAAGAATATATAAGCATGATACAAAGGTCACTTTGTATTTAGCCCAGATTTGACAGAGATTCTGAATCGAAGTTAATAATTAATTTTAACCATATATTTCAACAAATTCACAACTTTTCAATATATTTCATTAATTTTTATCAAAATCTACTAAAAATATAATTTTAATCTCTACCAAATAACTCATGTTTGGACTCCATTAAAAATTTAATGCATTTTTCTTTTTTTTGCTTTTCAACCGTACATTCTTTAATAAAATAATATTATATTTAAATTCAGAAGTTTTCCATATTTTTAACCACATGTTGTTGGTGTTGAGAATTTAATTAATCATGCACACCGAAAAGTAAATAATTTTCAATTTCCACTGAAGATTTACATTTTATTTAGATAGAAACTGTGATAGGAATTGTACCTTTGATGAATTCTGCAAACTCCTTTGCTGATTCTCGAACTCTAATGATCACGATCTGCAATCCAAGCTGTCCAATTGTCCAGCCTCCAATGGTGATCCACACAGAGAACAAGAATGATGGCTATGGTTTCTTTTCTTGTGCTAGCAAGAATAATTGAAAAATCTAATTAATATAAGCTCAAGTGGGTTTGACCCGTCTCTTATATTTAATTAATCAAATTAATTAAATTTGGTTCATGAATTAATTAATTCAATTAATTAATTAGGGCCTATTAACAAGCAACTCATTAATTAATTATCAAACACTTGTCAATTAATTAATTGGTAAATATCATTCATCTGGTTCTCTTTTGTGTGTAACCCATTGGATTCCCAATCACCATACATAACGACGTGAATTATTATTTTGATCTAATCAAAATCGATAAATTAAAACACCCATTTTAATTTATCACCGATTCACATTCGTCGTCCTAAATTGACATCTATCAATGTGTCAGGGCAATACATGTGACGAAAAATGTCATGTAATGTGACAAAACCAAACTTGTTCGTTTACCGTGAAACTATAATCCTTTCGTCAATGTGATCCGATCAATTACAAGATATGGATATCGATTATTTCTTTTATCCCACTATTAAGTCAATATAAGTCGAAAACTCATTTTCGACTTATGAGTTTACCTTGGCCAAGGATTTCATTATCAACTTAACTAGATAAANACTGTTAAGTCAATGTAAGTCGAAAACTCTTTTTCGACTTATGAGTTCACCTTGGCCAAGGATTTCATTATCAACTTAACTGGATAAAATGTAGATCATAATCTCTTACTATCTAAAAGTGACGAATCATCTATTGATCATTCACAACCTTCATATGATTCTTAACATATCCGAACGGTATTGTATTATTGACCCTTGGTAGAGCAACATCCAACACCACCAAAGTATGACCGTCCTCATATAAGGCACTATGATGACCTCAAGTCAAATGACAAATTTCATTACCGAACATTAGAGATTAACCACTAACACTCAAATAGTTATCCATGTGGAATCTCCGAGTGAGTCTCCCATGTTTTGTTCTATAACAAAATATCTATGCGTTCATTCAAGTGTCACTACAGTTTAACTTGTGAGATCAGCTACTTACTTCACAAGTAAAAATGACACACGTGATGGTCTATCCGTAATAACGATATTCGTATCTCGTTATTATTTCGACCATGGACGATAAAGATTCGGTCATATGTAATTTGTATCTTACAATCTTGTGATTAACAAATCACCAAAACTTGAATTTACGAATTCTATTATTTAATTTATTAGAATATAAATTCAATTAAATAATAGATATTGTCATTAATATGCATCGATTATATATATATTTAAAGTGTTTATGTCCCAAGTTGATTGGACCTATGACATAACACTTACAGGTGGGACTTGAGTTTCTTTGATTATATTAGAAGACTATGAACATGTTAAATAATGAAGGAGGTAACGGAAAATTTCATATTTAAGAAATTAAGTATAATATATTTCAAAACTAAGAAATAATGTTTATTATTTCAAAAATCATATATTAATTAAATTTTATTTATTAAATAATTAATTAAATGATCACAAATACATATTTATAGGTCATAACTTATTTACCGATCACATATTATTAAATTAATTAGTCACAAACTCTTTTTTGATCACACATAAAAATTTTATAGGTCACAAATTATTAAACTAATTAGTCACAATTGACCAAATTCTGAGTCACGATTACAAATTTAATCATAATCACGCTTTCTTCTATGTCATGTATCATTTACCGTTCACAATTAACAATTTATTGATTACAACATCCAAATAATTGGTCATAAACACTCTTTACATCCCACTCCCACCACCAACCCCACCCACACCACCATGAGCACCACCGTCTCGCCAGTATCACCATGGCACCCGCAAAACCACCACACTCACATCACTACCGCCACAACACCTTTTCTATCTCTATCTATACCACACCACAACCAACATCCCTACCAAAAAATCCACAAACTCATTGTCGCCACCACCGCACACTAACACCGCTTGCACCACCACCGAGAAAATCACCACAAATTATATTGCAAAATCACCACCGAAACCATTGCAAAACACCGGAGAAGAGCGGCAAAACACCGCAAAACAAACATGGTAAGGCAAGAGCGGTAGCTTGGAAACCTCTATTGTCGGTTGCCACGCCGCACAAGCAACAAGTGGTGTTGTAATCCCGCCGCAATCGGAGAAACCACTGGAACGCCATGATTTGTGACCAAACAAAATCATTGATCTTTGTGATCTATGTGTACCAGGCAAAATCACGGATCTGCGTGCAAAGATGTCGGCGCTACAGTTGCAAGAAGCAACGACTACACCTCCGTCGAAGGTGCCATGTCGTCGGATATCGTGTGTTGTCGGAGAAGAGAGAAGGTAGAAAGAAGGGAAATGATGAGAAAAAAATGGGAAAAAGATTTAAGGTTTGGAGTGTATGAGGTGGGGTATGATAGGTTGTGTAGATTAATTTAAATTGAGTGGACCGAGTGTTTCTATTGGTGGTGGGTTTGTAGATTAATTAATTTTATACTATTATTATTAATATTTATATATTATCATATGATTTTGTATAAAAAATACTTAAAATCTGAATTTTGAAGTTGAAACTTAAGAGTGTGTTTGAGCTACATTATTTTGGAAGATTGTATTTTGGAATAATAGATTGATGGAGAGTGTGTGGTTGAAAAAGAAAAAAAAGTTATTTATGTAATGAAAAATATTATTTTATTGAAGAATGTGTGGTTGAAAATGAGTAGAAAAATGAGAATAAAAAAAATAATGTGTACCAAACAAGGGCTAAAAAAATCTAGTTGAATGTAATTTCCACGTGTCAAACTAATATTTTTGTGTTAGCACGTGGAATATGTAATGGGCCGCGTATTGGGTAGCCTGGAATTAAAATAACTAGACCAGCCAGTGATAGGATCAAAACTCATATGAAATTGGGCCCATAAAAATGACCAAACCTGTCTTCCAAATCGGAACGATCTAAAATCATTTTAATTTAAGGGGACTCTTTGTTAAAACACCCGGTCAAACATTGTAGTTGAAAAAA
>CAIGRN010138745.1:0-14126 GCA_903798345.1 Fraxinus anomala
AAGGATTTTACAGTGGTGAAATTAGACAAAAGTGGTAAGTTTTCAGTAATAGGTGAAGGACAAATTTATCATTTTACTATTTTATTATTTTATTATTATTTTTTATTTTTTTAAAAATATGAGTGGCCTTTTGTTCAAATTATTAGTTGTACGGGGCACCAAATTTCCCTTTTTATAACGGTTAAATGGATAAATTTCTCTCACGATTCAAATCTTAAAACCATTTCCCCTCCTTCAAATCAACCCCCACGCCATCTCTGTGAAAAAGGGGTTCAATTCAATTCAATTCCATCAATCGAGATCTGTTCCTAAAGCGGAAAAACGGTAGGCATTTGACGTTTTATCGTTCGTGTTCATTGAAATCATTCGATTTATATTATCTTGATTTATAAAAATTGATTTGATCATTGTGCATCGATTATGCTGTATATTTTATACGATTTATTTTGCCCAATCCAATCTATTCTCGATCCTGATAGTTGCTGTTCATTTTATCTATCGAGAAATCAAATTCATTCTCGACTTGATTGATCATAGAATTATTTTATTTTATTTATTTTCCACAAAGATCAGGTTCATATATGTCTTATGTAAATGGGTTACTCTTCGTTTTTATGGAAATAATTTTTTTTTTTTTTTTGACAATAATGATTGCGGCTTCAAAAGAAGAAACCATGATTTTAATTTGAATTATGGATTTGTTTACATCCGTGCTTTATTTTTAAGTCAGATGATTAAAATCACTTCTGTTTGTACGTCCACTTCTTAATCCTCTCCAAATAATTTAGATGGCTGTGTGATTGGTAAATATTGGATTACTTTGTTTAAAAATCTTAAATTATGGGCAATTCGAACATATTTGTTTATTTAAGCGCTTGTTTGAACCCCATTTAAAAAATAAAAAATATATATGTGTTTTTGAAGCCCTTGTTTGAAGGTACTCTTGGCTCTTCATCGATTGTTCTGTTCCACTGTGTTGTTATTATTGTTGCATGATTCATTTGATCTCGACACACTCTCTCTCTCTTGGATTAATGTGCAACTTTTCGCTCTTTCCATCTTGTAAACGGCAACAGCCTTAGAGTATGGGCCGTCGAGTCTGTACTGGAAGTGGCCAGAGTTCTTTGGGATACCTTTTAGGAGGCGGAGAGGCTCCTAAAAATCTTCCACCAGCACCAAAGGTTTCGAATAATGAGCCATCTGCTGCTTCCCAAACTGTGGACAACATTAACAAGGCTCCTGCAGGCATACGTAGTAACAACACAACCAACACTTTCACAAACAATTACCTCCGAGCAGATGGCCAGAACTGTGGCAACTTTCTATCGGTTCGACACTAATCTTATGCTTGTTGTCTGATTTTATTCTTAGAGATATCATTCTTTGCACATGCAATCTAGAGGATATTGCTCCATTTCAAGTGAAGAGGGTTGTGCAGGATTAGGTTATTCTCGTGAAAATTTACATGATTCTTATGATTTTGAAGATGATTCATCATAAATGCTTGACTTGGGTTCCTCTGAAACTTCTCCTGTAAAGAAATCCCGTTAGCTAATGTGCACTTGACAACCCTACCTTTAATGAACGAGCAGAGGTGTAAAATTTTTCGGCCCCCAGATAATTTTTAGGTGTGCCCGAATAGGCATCCGGCACAACTAGAAAAAATGGCGCCTGTGAGTGCAAGCTGGAGGATGAGTATAATCATGTGACCATCACACCTACTTTTGATTCATTTGGCAAATTTGGTGACGTACATTAGCATCTTTTCATTCTGAACAAGCATTCAGTTCCACAACACCTTGAATTTCATTGATGTATGTAGATACCATACCATATACATTGTTCTAGTGTCTCTTACAGTTGTTTTTAACGTGATTATAGGATCGACCTTCAACAAAGGTCAGTGCAGCACCTGGGGGTCCCTCTTCTTTGGGTTACTTATTCGGCAACAATTGAAGTCCACATCAGCTGAAACTGGTCGATTTCTAGGACCATACACATAATATGAGACTAGCAATTGCCTACGATCGGCTCCTAGAGCACTAGTAACTGTTTAGACTTTCCATGTATGCTTTCCTATGACATTTTGTGAGTTGTTGATTGCAATGAAGAACACTTGGCGTTTTACTAAATTACATCAATTCCTATTTGTGAAGTAAACTGCAATATGATAGTCAAATTGTAGAGGAATCGGATTTTAATCTTGGGGTTGGATTAACACGAACTTTGGGTTGAGAAGTATTTCTCCAACTGAACAGGTCCAGATAATAAGGTCCAAGGTGTACCGATTTCAATTACGCCAAGAGGTTTAGAGATATGCATCATAAGCAAAAATGGCTCCCGATTTTGGTGATTTGTTGAAGCTTAAAAAGATTATACATAAGAATCATCTACCCAAGTCACGACTGGAATGCAGAGCACATTCCATGTGCTATTCTTCAGAGTCAACAATAACATCCCATGGAGGAAGTTGAACTTCAAACAACTCGGGTAAGCAATCACAGTGCGATCTTTCTTCCAATATATAGTGAGTTAAGCACAGAACAACAAATTACACAGCCTAAAGCATCGAACTGCCAATCAAATTCCAGAATCAAGAGAAAAAAAACAAAAAAACAAAAACAGAGCCAAAATGACCATACCCTTGCTCGGGCACACGAAATCTTGCAAATCACATCTTGTATTAAAGATCAATTGGCATTTAAAAGTTTACAAATAGGGATGCTGAAATTTGGCCACACGAAAACCTCATCAATTAAATAACTACAATCGCACAATGTAATTAACATAGCATTTCCATGGAGAAGTTAGAAGTTGATCCAATCAGAAAGACACTTGAATTTTGATCTAATTTATAACAGAGTAACCCAATAATACTGCAAAGTCGACGTGGTGAATCAGGCAATAACCACTCTCATATCACTGCATTGTAGTCTAATTATAATCCTCCAAAGATGATGACTGTGTCATTACCATTCAGGTGATAATACAGTGAGCTTATTGCAGATATAACCAACTCATGGTGAAGGCGTCCAGCATAATTGCAATGAGATGATTTGGTATGGTAATAAATTGAGTAAAGGCAAAAGACAGAATCTTAAACATCTCAAAATCCATGAATTCTGGTCAGGTTAATCCCACTAACTACAGAGACTCGCTCCGGAGAAAAACCCAGTTAAGGGATTAGAGGTAGATTCAGACTCAGCCGAGAACCAAACCATTTATATATATATAGGCAAAAAGAACAACATTCATATAACAAAATTATGAAAATTAAATATCTATTTTAATCCGAGACATAGAGGTAATAAAATCCATCAAAACTACATTGCAATCTCAGTACCGATGACTTAATTCCAAAACATTAAACCTCATAGGAAACCAACGCAGAATGAAAAGAGAGCTAATAAATAGGGGCTTCGCTTAGAAGCCGAGCTTGGTGCGGCGCCAATGGCGGCGCTTGGCGTTGTAGCGGATGGTATTGTCAGTGCGCAACCGAATCCAGTAAGGAATAGGCCGGTTCTGCTTCTGCTTCTTCGCCAGCTTCTTCTTTATCATGAATGTCTTGTGGGACGGCTGCATATACCATTAATTGCACACACACAAAAAACCATTTTCAGAGAAAAACTGAAAGGAAAGACATACATATAAAGAGACATAGAGAGAACTTAGGATTACAAACCATTTTCGGTTCTGGTGGCGGAGAGCTCTCTCTCTCAATTTGCTGCTTGTGCCCGTGAAAATGACTATGAAGAGGATCGACGGAAACTTATAAGCCCTAATCCCCAATACGGTATCGAGGGCTTCGATTTGACCTAGTTGTGTAAAAACAGGCCGGATGACCCAGTTGGAGTTGGTTTAAAGATTGGGTCGTCGTGATATTGGGCCAATGGGCAGCACTATCCAGCCTAATGACCTGTGATTACTAATTCAATTTATTTTCAAAAAATAAGGACAAATTACACAAAAGGGTAATTTTTATTTGACACACTACACTTTAATTATAGTTAAATTCATTAATCTTTATTCGTTGTAACAATTATTTTCTTAACTTTTGTTCATCGAGTGCTCATCTTTAATCGTTCATTAATTAGTATGTCTCGTCTTTAATGATGATTTATATCAAATTATTTTATTTTTATACTTTGAAATGAGGGAAAAATATTTTTTCTCATCTATTTATTTATTTTTTAAATATGGTAAAAAAAAGTTGTTTTACGCCATGTTAATGGACTTTTAGATATAAAACTGTTATCAAATACAAAATATGTTAACTAGTGAAAAAATTGAAGTTAAAAATGAAATGAAAAATCGTTAATGCTATAATGAGCAAATATTAAGAATTCAATTAAATTGTGGAGCAAGAAATAAAAATTGTAGTGCGAGTATAATTGGGACTTAATAACTCTTATTTTGACTTTGATTATAACTTGATAATCTCCTCATACAATTCCACTAGAACGTGATTTTACTCAGAAAATTGTCAATTACAAATTTAGAAATTGTTTATTATATAATTTTAACTTAATAGTATGTAATGGCAATGGGGCAGATCGGTTGGGCCATAGTTGCCAATATTATTCCCTTCTCTTTGGAAATTTTTGGGAAGCAAATTGAGGAAATTCCTACCTCGTTCAAGTGGGTTTCGATTGAGATTAGGGAATTCTTGTCATGTTGCTATTTCTAACTTAGAAATAACTATGTTTGTTCAAAGACTTTTTAGCCAATTAACGTTATTGTTAAGTTTATTTTCTATATTATATATTTCAAATGAAATATAATATAAATGTATAGCGTTACTTAAATTTCAATATCATACAAAATATAGTTTTTGGTTAAAAATAAATAAATACAGTAATTGTGTGTAAGGATGACAACGGGATGGGTGAGGAATGGGGTGAGATTAAGTGGCTGTTTGTTTCTGATTTTTTGTTCAAAAAAATTGATTTCTTGAACGTTATTGTGCAACCCCATGTGAGGAAAAAGTCAAAAAAGGAGACTGCCAATGGTAAACAAAAAAAAGGACATAAAATCTTACTTACAATTTCTCCCAAATAGGCATTAAATACACTTTCAGTTAAATTACTTAAATTATTATCATTTTTTATTTTAAAATATAATTTGAATAAAAAGTATAATAATAAAATTTAAATTGAAAATTTGGCTAATAAAATAAAAGAATTTGATATGGGTTCAAGGAATTCCTCGATTAGAACCATGATTCCAATTCTCATCCCCATCCCATTTGGGTCAGGACAACGCAAATGCTCGGGATGAAAATCTTTGTGATTCTGAATTGTATCAAAACAATTATTTAAAAAGCGATTTTCCTTTTTTGAATGTAGGATTAGAAGGTGGGGAAACATGATTTTAAAAAATATGAGTGCAAAAGAAATATAATTTTAAATAAGGAATAATTGCAGTTGCGCTTTAAACCTTTCATTTTTTGGAAAATTTTACCCAAAAAATTTCATTTGTCACACACAACCCCAAACATTTAATTTAGTTGCAACACAAGGACAAATGGATGGTTTCCTTCCAGTTAAGTAAAAAAATTTAATCTTTTTAATCAATTTTAAAAGGGTAAAATAATAATTTTATATTTTTCCAAATATTAAAAATTAAATTAATTAAATTAAAACAAAAAAGAGGAAACTTGCCCCTCCCAAGATCAGTTCACTATTGTTTTTTTTACTTCCAACAATCGTGATACTAATCATATTTATAATAATAGTGGCACAAATAGGGATTGCAGTTATAACAGGTCATGGAAATAGCTACAACCATGATCAAGGAAATGGTTGTAGCACCGATCGCACAACTTTTAACTGAAAAAAAAATTCACAGCTGGTCATTCAACTAGCAACATCGCTAACCCCCTCACGGGGTTGTCCGCTCCCCTCCGTTCATTGATAGCCTGACTAACTCTGTTGATTCTCATTTCTTTCAACTATGTTTTTTCTGAAAATCAAATTAACTCTTTCAAGTCTCCAAATTAAAATTTTGAAATTAAACGGGATCTTACGGGTGAGGTAGTTCTTGAAATTCCACAAAGGCATAGTTCTTATAATTCTCCAGCAAAACTGAAAAAATTACTTAAAAAATTTGCATGTGTTGACAATTGCATATATAGAGCTCCTATATCCTAAGAGGAACTCCCCTAGTTAGATCCCTGCGAGGTTGCCATGTTCAAAGATTGTATGGATGGAGGTTTTAGATTCCCTTTTCATCATTCTTTATTTCAATCTTCAATAAGTTTTACCTTACTCCAAGTCAGATAAATACTAATGAGTGGAAGAATGCACTATACATCTTATACATTTGCCTTAGTGAGAAAATCACGCTCTCTGTTGATATTTTTTGGTGCGTCTTCGAGATGCATATCCTGCCCCAATATAGTGCCTTTGTATACTTCCCTACTAAAGTTCCTCTACATATTCCTAAGTATAGGAATTCCAATAGTGGCTGGAAATCTCGATTTTTCTTTGTCCAAGCTTCCGATGGTCAATTTACATTTAATACCAATTGGAGACATCCCCGAACTCGCCTCTTCAATAGTCATGTCGAACTTACCCCTCTCTTGAAAAAATAAATACGTCAATTGACCCGCATATCCCCTCTTGTACCCTTCTTATCCTCAATTTTGACCATGTGGAGGATGTTGATATTAGGGATTGGTCGATTCTTGGTAGGCTCTCATTTATTGCTTTTACTATTATACTTGCACATATTTTCATTGCTCTTTTTCGAACTAAATAAGCTTTATTGTACACATGCAGGTATGGAAGAAGGTGCGATGCCAAAGCCTCACGACCTTTAGATGAGCCCATTGAAGTTATCCTACCACCCGAGCCTAGAGGAGGCAACTCGAGTTGCCCCAGGTCTGAAAACTAGTACTCTGTTCTTCCAAACTTTAGGTTTTTCCCTACTCATGGCTATCATGAGATGGGGATACTTAGGTCTTCGGTTACGCCCGATTGTGTTGGGAAACTTGTCAGGCAAAGTGCCGAAGATGTAGAGAGGGTTTTGGCGGTCTACACCCAGAGGGTAAACTTCCTGATGTACTTGCTTATTTTTGTTTATGCCTATTCTCTTGAGCATGCCTAACAATTGTTTATCATTTTGTCTATTCGATTGTTAGGTCACACCTTACAGATTGGGTTTGTTGAGTCAAGCCACCATCAAACATTGGAGTTAAAGGCTCTTATAGAAGAAAAGAAAAAGGAAATACACCATTATAAGAAGAAAGTCTCTTCTTTGAAGAAGTCCTTCGGCACTTTAGATGTTAGAGCTCGTGAATAAGAGACAGAAATTGATAACATGCGATCTGTTTTGGCCCGAGCACTAGAGGAGGCATAAGAATGATATAAGGCCTCAACAGAGTATGCTAAGGACCTGGAGGCGTCAGTGGAGCGATGTAAATCATCCTCAGATTATGCCAATACCTTACATTTATATGGAAAAGGCAACGGCGGCGTCCATCAAATTGACCAAGAAGTGGGTAGCTGATGAACACCCTTCTATCGATCTTTCAATTTTTGATAGGTTTTGACGCAGCGCATGGGGAAAGATAGCAGGGCTAATCAATCTAAGACATTTGGGCACACATCATGAGGCAGGAGCAAATGGACTTTCCATTTAGGTTGATGCAATCTTCCATTGCTGACCTTCTAGAACTCTCCATTGTTATTCACTTTTGTCATTTGATCTTTTAGTGATTTTTCCTGGTCAGAATGTGGATAGAAAATCACATTTTATTTGAAGTGTGGATGGTTTCTCATTGAATATTATTGTTGTTTAACTTTTCTCCATCTATCTTGTCATATAGAAGCTGTTTGCTAATGTGTAAAGGTTAAGTTGCCTATTCTTGCACAACTTTTCTTATTTGATCGCATAATAGTTAGTGGGTACGATAACCTGCGGGGGTGCACCTGGCTACATAATGGTTGATGTCGTCGTCAACTGTCATATGCGATCGACACGTACGGTCGGGTAGCGATTTCAATTTTCATATTTTAATTGTCGATCCTTAATCAGTTTCTTGGTTTTGTTGATCGTCGTCATGCCCCTTGGGCTATGTTGAATTGTAGAGTCTATTGAGTTATATTGAATTGTTTAGTGTGGGTCAAGTGATTTAAGTCATTAACCAATTTTTGGTTTCGAAGGCTCTCTTCTATGACCATAGGGCACTGTCGAGCTTATAAACAATTTACTGGTTTCATTGCTCTTCCCATAGCCTCTTGGGTGACGTCAAATTGTAAAGCGCAGGGTTTGATGGTTTAAAGTTTTAACCAATTTTTAGTTTTGAGGGCTGTCCACTAGACCGAAGAGTACTATGATGCTTATAACCAATTTATTGGTGTTATTGCTCTATGCATAACCCATTAGATGATGTCAAATTATAGAGCACAGCGTCTAGTGGTTTAGGGCATTAACCAATTTTTTGTTTTAAATGATCTCCACTAAACCGTAAAGTGCTATCGAGCTTATAACCAATTTATTGGTTTTGTTTCTCTCCGCCTAGCCCGTTGGATGATATCGAATTATAGAGTGCAGGGTTAAGTAGTTTAGGGCCTTAACCAATTATTTATTTTGAAAGCTCTCCACTAAACTGTAGAGCGAACTTGAGGTCTTAGGAGAAGTTTGAGACCGCATATTAACATATACATTGCCTAGATTTGGGGGCTCGAAGGCACACTGGGACGTCCCAACTAGGATGGGCTTTCCTTAGCGCCTTCATCATCTGTAGCCATCAAGGCCTTTCACTGAATAACATTAATAATTACAATAGGGCATGCCTATAGTAGGCATTACATTAGGGAAATTGATAAAGCAATCTAGCTATTGTACTATTTCTTAAGATGCTCGTCATTCTACGGCCTATTTAGTGCTTTCTCCTTCATGTCTTTCAAACTATATGCTCATTTTTCAAGGCTCTGAATTACTTCATATGGTCCTTCCCAATTTGGTCCAATCTTAGTAGGAGGGTGCCCTCCTGCTGCTTCCTCCCTTAGCACAAGATATCTCGGCTCGAAAATTCTTGTTCTTACACTTCAAAAATATTGAGCAGCCTTTAACTTGTAAGATGGCGGCCTTTTTTCTCACTCGGTCTCGCTTAGGATTTCAACAGGAACAACCACTTCCATTCCGAAAGACAACTTGAAAGGTATTTCACCTTCAGTTCCCATGGAGTTGTATGATATGCCCATTGCACATTGGGCAATTCGTCTGCCCAAAGTCCGTTCTCTTTCTCTAACCATGTTTTCAAATCCCACAATATGGTTCAATTTGTTATTTCGGCTTGCCCATTTAACTGAAGGTGGGCAACTGAAGTCAGTTTGTGGTCGATGTGATGACTTGCATAGAAAGCTCTGGAACTGTGATTGTCAAACTGTCTACCATTATCTGTAATGACCACTCTTAGTAGATAGTCGTTTGATTTTTCATAAGTGAACGAGATCGTGAACAAGTAATAAAGTAGTTAATAAAGTGTCGTACCCACGAGGACTACGCGTTTGATCGAGTTAAATTTAATTCCAACTTTAATCGAATAGCAAATAAATTTTGTGATTTTTGTGTACTATTCCTTAAATTATCAATTAAACTAATGAAATAAACAAATGTGTTCTTCAAATATGTGAGATGCATTGTTAAGATGTTGAATCACCCTTATTATTCCATTTTTAGTGTAACAATTAAAGTGACAATTTGAAATCATTCACGTTGGTCAATGTTCCTAATTTAATTGAAAGCCTCTCTCGATAGAAATCAAATATATTCCCCTCATATGACTCTTCTATCTTTCGATGAAAGATGCAAAAATGATAAATGCATTAACAAGAACTAGAACACCTATTGAAACTATATAAAATATAGAGGTATATCCATATCCTCTATCGAATCTTACAATATTTATTATAATGTGCTTAAATTCTTTTGTCTCTCTCAATAACAATAAAATTCACTAACAATTCAATTGGTGATCAATCAATTGAAAAGAACGACAAAAATGATAATAAACATCCACAAATCAAATCAAATCAAATTAAAGTCAAAATAATTAATTAAAAACTAAAAATATCATAACAAAAGTTCATCTCATCCTAACAATGTATAAAATTAGTCTAACATATCAAAATTATAAGAAATCATGTTTTAAGTGAAAAGATATAACTCGGATCTTTGATAAATTGAGAAGATGAAGATGAATCTTGAAATCTTGAATCTCTTCAATGGTTTTTTGATGAATCTCCACTTGCGTCTTATCTTCTTTACCCAAAAATTAGGTTTGAATCTTCACTTGATTGAATTCTTACAAAGTTCCATTTAATCCTCTCACAAACACTATAAATTTTCCTTCTTTGATGATAATAATTAATGAATATTGGAGTCTAAACAATTGTTTGTCCTCAAACAAAATTATAACCTAAATAACAACAAACACAAAAGCATGCAAAAATATTTGGTTAGACAATCTAACTTTTTATCTTAGTATTTGAAATTACAGTATTAAATCTACAAACTGTTTTAAAGTCACAATATCAGACCAATATCCACTCTTCCGATGCAAAACTGACACGTATGTGTGAAGAATTAAATAGACAATTATGAATTTACAAGTTGCTTCAATTCCCGACTCTTTGTGGTCAAATATATCCGTTCACCTCTCGTATGATTCACACACCCTAAACTTGTACTTTTCTCATTCTTTTCCCATTGTGTAATCTAATGTTGAATTTATCATTACTATCATCACATTCTCTAGTTCGGGTAGACTTTTCAAATTGTAAGTCAATACATCAATAAATAAGGATTCTCCAATTATTTGATTGCTTTGACCTCTAGTACTAGATTATGCTAATAATCCATCATCAAAAGTCAAGTCTTCTCAAATGAGTGTTTGGAACTTAATTAGAGCATTTGATGCGTCTTCTGTTTCATGCACCTGCTTTTTTTCAATCAATTTTTTTTTGTCTGCACTCTCTCCCTTAAGCTTTCTATATGACCCATATAACGAGTTTTTGGTCGATAACTCCCAAATTAGATGATTTTAGGGCACCAGGTGTAAATACCCTAAAGGCTTAATAACTCGAGTCATAAAAGTTATGAAGAGATATCTTTTATACATTTTTCTACCATGATTAGTGCAATGCCCTCATTAAACATTCAAGCAAACAAACCTCCAACTTAAGATTTTTGTCAAATTTTATCATGTTAATTTAAGACAATCCACATAAAAATTTGCACACATGAAATCCCTGTCTATACCCATATCTTCCTACAATAGTAAAATTACCTCCAAACTGTGCTAAATTTGGTCTAAGTATAAGTAATTTAGCATGTTTGGGTAAAACATCTATGTCCAACTATCAACCTATCAATTATATGAATCAACTCATAGCATCACACTGTCCAACTTAATTCTAGTGCACGTATAATATCAAGTTTTGCAAGGTTAAGCCTCAATCAGTCTAGCATACAACATATCCACTGTTTATAAATCAACACCAGATTTCAAATATAATCATCATTGCCGGCCATATTATCCAACTTACACAAGCACACAACCTAAAATAAGAAAATAAATATTTTTGTTGAAATTTTTCAATTTTTTGTTCTATTATCTATTAAAGCAATAACAAAAAATAAACACACAAACAAAAAAAGAACATACAAAAAGTAAAAACTCAAAGTTTTTTTTTCACCACCAAATTTAAAATCGACATTGTCCTAATTTAAGGGGACGGGGAAGAAAATGAAGAAGGTACTTCCCAAATTTTTTTTTTTTGTTGAATGTGTGAAACACTATTTGTGAGGCTAGACAATCTTTTTCATCATGCTTTCCCCTTAGTCTATGTTGGTTTGAATATTCCTCGACATCATGTTCCTGCATAGCAGTCAAATCAAACATTAAAGATCAAATAACTTTGAACATGTGTTACTTAACCCAAACNGTGGAATGTGTGAGGCACTATGTGTGACATCTAGACAATCTTTTTCATCATGCTTTCCCCTTAGTCTATGTTGGTTTGAATATTCCTCGACATCATGTTCCTGCATAGCAGTCAAATCAAACATTAAAGATCAAATAACTTTGAACATGTGTTACTTAACCCAAACAATCGAAATAACCAACAGTAATTTCAAGAGCCCTAGGGGAAACATGATAGGATGGTGATACCCTATAAATTGAATTGTGTCTAAGTCTTATGCAAACTAATAACCAAAATAAATCTATATGAAATGCGGTACAGAAAGAAAAATAAATAAAAATGTTAGAAAATTGAGTTGCCTCCCAACAAGCGCTTTTTATAGTCTTTATCTTGACTTTGGCAATTGAATCACGGGTACCTAAAAAAGGCTTTGGATGCCTTGCCCTTTTTTTTCGTTTGGCTTTGATCTACTTTTCATTTAGTCTCCAAACTTCTACCTTAACCTTTTCGATGTAATATAACTTTTCTATTTCATCCAATTCAATTTCAATACTTAGTTCACAATCAATAATTGAACCTAACTGAGATAACTTCTCAATATAGCTAATCATCTTCAGTACATGAACACTGATTGAAATCCTTCTATCATTTTACAATGGTATAGTTGTTTGGAAGTTTCATATCCTTCCACACGTGATTATTCATCATACAACTATTGGAGATGAAAAATCATTGATTAGCATCTATACCTTCATGTTGTTTTGTAACTCACATGATATAGCTACAACTATCACACATGTTGCATTATTATCGCTATCACTGTGTTTATTATAGCAGTCATATCTTCTTTAGTCGAGTCATCAGTATGTATCTCTAGAAAGGGCTATCAAGGACATAACTANCCCCATTGTTGAAATCCTTCCCAATACATGCAATCTCCCATAAGCACATCATTTTCATCCAACTTGAAAAGTTCTTTAAAGTACTTTGCAAGTACATTCTCGTTCAATAGGGGAGGACCATCTCCCACAAGTTTGATGTCATCATCCCAATCTTTAGGTACAAAATCTCCCACGAGCATGTACTCTTTATTAGATTTTTCAATTGCTTTTTTTTATACATTAAGTATTTTCGAAATTTTAGAAGTTTCAGCGTGTGTAAACTTGTGTAAAAGAACAATCATTTTCTAGTAAAATGCACCGCGTAACAATTTTCACAACTTGTATATCCTCCAAGCATATCTTAACAATCCATATAGAGCTTTGTCATTGCATCAATTTTGTTACTTTACTAACGTCAAAATCATGCATAAATCTCTGAAAAGTACAAAGAGAGAATATCAATACAAGATAGATTAAAATTGTAGGAGGTTAGTTAAAAGATATAAAAAGGAAAACAAAGAAAAGTAAATAACAAAAAAAAAATTTAAAACTAAAATTAATTAAAGTAGTAATCAAAATAAAAATAAATAAGCAATAAAAACTCAAAAAACTAAAATTAATTAAAACTAATTAAATACAATAGTCCTCAGGAATGTCACCAAAAATTTGGTCGTTTGATTTCCTTCAAGTGAACGAGATCGTGAACAAGTAATAAAGTAGTGAATAGAGTGTCGTACCCACGAGGACTACATGTTTGATCGAGTTAAAATTAATTCCAACTTTAATCGAATAACAAATAAATTTTATGATTTTTGTATACTATTTCTTGAATTATCAATTAAACTAATGAAAATAAACAAATGTGTTTTTCAAATATGTGAGATGCATTGTTAAAATGTCGAATCCCCCTTGAAATCATTCATGTTAGTCAATATTCCTAATTTAATTGAAAGTTTCTCTCGATAGCAATCAAATATATTACCATCATATGACTCTTCTATCTCTCGATTAAAGATGCAATAATGATAAATGCATTAACAAGAAATAGAAAACTTATTGAAACCATATAAAGCATAGAGGTATATATCTATCCTCTATCGAACCTTACAATATTTATTATAATGTACTTAAATCATATTATCTTTCTCGATAACAATAAAATTCACTAACAATTCAATTGGTGATCAATCAATTGAAAAGAACGATAAAAGATAATAAACATCCACAAATCAAATCAAATTAAAGTCAAAATAATTAATTAAAAACTACAAATATCATAATAAAGGCTCATCTCATCCTAGCAATGTATAAA
>CAIGRN010138749.1:0-29147 GCA_903798345.1 Fraxinus anomala
GCTACAATTTTGTGTGTCAACAAATTGGTTTACAAAAAAAACTGTATTTCGCTCTCAAGTGGTCTATCATTACATAATACCTCTATGCAGTCCTGATATGAGCTAAAAACTTGGACCAAAAGTTAAGCAAAATATTCAATAAAACGGTGATCAGTTATGCTGGTCTAGTGTTAGTATTTTAACAAATTTAGTAAATCTATCTAGCGATGGAAGCCCGTGGAATCGTTTTTCACACATAACGCCTTTGTGTGTGTTCATGTTTGTGTTCTTTCTTTCAGAGATTTATAAATGGTTTCTTTATTTAGTGTTTCTCAAGATTCAGTATTTTCAGTAGCTGAAGATGCAGTTTGAAATATTCCATTTGGAGGCTGCAATGCATTTTAGAGGCGTGGCAGAACAGATTATACATTGTTAGAAATTTCAAGTATTGATGACATTTTACTGGAAAACAGATTAAACACTTTTACATGTTTTTTTTTTTTGAGAGTCTCTAATCATTGTCTGGGATTAAGAATGATTTTGGATGCACAGCATGTCTTCCAATTCTTATTAATTGTAGAAGTAAACTAAACCGGTCAACTGATAAAGTTGGAGAACCACAAGTAGCATATGTAAATGTTTTGGAACCATATTTTTGTTTTGAAGCTCTTTTTGCTTTCTATTTTCCAATGGTAACGTCATCTTTATGTATAGAGTAGATTATGCGACATGGCTGTGGTGTTGAAACAGTTTTGATTATTCTATTTCCATAATGCAGAGTTGCAGCAACAAAAAGTCCTGTGATATTCATCGGAACAGGTGAACATACGAATGAATTTGAAGTTTTTGACGCCAAACCATTTGTGAGCCGACTTTTAAGTCTGCATCCTTTTTCATGGTTATACACCTTCACTGCTAGTGTTATTCTAATGAATAATCTTTGCTTATCGTAGATGTTTTGGTTAATTCTGTTTTGCAATGTACAATTTCCATTTTTATTAGGCATGGGCGACTTGTCTGGATTTCATGAAGTAATTCCTATAGATCAACAGTGAGTATCTGGAAAAGTTTAAAGAAGGAAAGTTTAAGTTGAGGATCATGTTCGAGTATGTTCAGAGTATACTTCAAACGGGTCCAATTGGACAGGCCTGTCAATTGCCTGTGTTGTTGTATGTACTAATTACCTGCTGTAGTTTTGTAGTTGGCCTATTTTCTTTTCTGAAATTGTGAGTGATTTTACACCACTCTTCCCTTCCTCCACGTTTTTCTTGATTTCCTACATTTTTTACTACATTAATTTCGATTATCTTTGTAAGAATTTAGTTCAAGAAGCCTGTGCAACTTTTAGCAGACAATTGAAATTTAGTTCTGTGGATTTTGATTCTCCAAAGGAGTCACTAAAACTTCTTCAAAGAACCCAGTGTAATTAAGCCCTTGTTTGGTCCCATTTCCTCAAAACTCATTTTCAAACACACATTTCGCAGGATCACAACTTTTTTACAATTTTTCAATCACACATTTCACTGACTTTCATCAAAATCTACTAAAAAACTAATTTTTATCCAAACCAAACAGGGGCTAAGAGTTATTACATTATTTACGGAGTGTTATTCATTGTTGCATTAATTAAGGAATTTGATGGGAAGTGGGAAGTTTGGGATGCATTTTTTTTTTTCAAATGAGTACTACCTTTGAATTTCTCCTCTCAACCAACTTGCCCAACTCTTTGTGGGGAGAGCTTGGATAAGCTGTCCAGCTCTCCAAACACATGTTGGTCGGTTAGAGTTCAAACTCTTGAAACTCGCCCAACGCGGCCAGGCTATTTTTCAGTAGACAATTTATCCTTCTCTCAAGTACGAAGAAGGCTATTTTGGCAAAAAGTATCTAGAGAGAGGACTATTCTTTATCTTGCCTATCATCGTCTCTTGCTCAATGCACGTGCACTAGCACTTGGAAAATTGCATCTGTTTCTTCATTGCAGTTATATGTTACTTAGATCCTTGTTTTTGTGTAGTTTTTTTCGATGTTTCAAGGTTTCAATGCAGATGCCAGATGACAATGAAGAGGAAAATTCAGGCTAAGCGTCAAAGATACATGACAATGATGGATTCGATGACGAATGAAGGCCGCATATTCTATGTTGATTATAAATAAATGTCAACCGAGTCGGAGAAATAACCCCAGTGCTAACATTGCAGAGTTGGACAGTTGTGACCCAAAAATCATGAACGAATCACGGATAATGCTGATAGCTAGAGGTTCGGTCGTCATCTCAAGGAAGTGATGGAAATGCTCGATGAGTACAAGCGTTTTGCCAAGATAGTGAGCAAAATGAGTAACTTTACACGAAACAGAAGTTCACAACAAATGAGCAATTCCATTCCCCCTCAAATGTTAAAGCAGATGGGTGGCTTGCAAAACTTGATGAAGCAAACGGGTTCTTCTGAGGATATGATGGCTATGTTTGGAGGCGGGAAGAAGTAGAATCACTATCATTTATCATACATGTTCACATTATGAATCTGGAAAGCCAATTTTTTCAATTAGTTTGTTGACGAAATTAGATTAACCTGTTGCCTAGTTTTTTGCTACATGCTTGTTACAAGTTTTAATGTGGAAAATTTGATTTTTCAGAATGTATGTTAAACCGACCCCACCCCCCAAGCAAGTAGTAAAGAAGGTTTTTTTAGTGTCTAATTTTATTTCTATTTGACGGGACAAGTAAATAGGAAGAGATGCCAGAGGAGAGAGGAACTCGAAAAGGATCTATTTTGAAAACAGTAGTTACAACATTTGGATAGGAAAGCAGTCATTATAAATAATTCATTAATATAAGTACACAGAGAAGGGCTCTATGCAATTTTCAAACACAAAATTTATTGTGCAAAATTGGCAATTACTACAAAATCTCATTCCACATCAAGAATAAGGGCAATTAGATGGAATACTCAAATACAGAAAAAAACAAAAAAAAAAAACCTTTCTTCCCTTCCGCTAAAAGGTGCAGCAGCATTTTTCGAGTTATCTGCTCAATGCTGAACCCTATTGGCATGTAAGGACAATACTCGACTAGAAACGGGGGAAGTTAAAAACATTGTCACAAATCTATAAATTTGACTCACAAGTTCTTAGCCCCATTGACTAAACTCACAGCTGCTTCGACGTTCTTGGCCAGCTCAACAGCTGCCCCAACATAAGTATGGGGTGTTAAATTTAAGAGACCTTTCTTAGCCTCAAATGGTATATCCAACCCTTCAATGAATTCTCTTATGTTTTCTTTCGTTACAGCTCTTCCTCTTGTTAGCTCCTTTAATTTCTCATAGGGCTCCGGGACACCATATCTTCGCATCACCTACACAAGAAGAAAAATATAAGAAAAGAAAGATGCTCCCAAGAGTTGGAAGATTTCTTACTTTTCAACATTTCTTACAACTTTGTTGAGCCAGTTCATCTTACGACGTGAAAGGCAAGAATAATGAAGATTTTTTTTATAAGTATTATTTATGGGTGCCAATTTTGAAAAAGACCCCAATCTTTATTGGAAAAACAGTTAAAAGTATGAGAATAGGGCTTAGTGTTGGGAGGATGCCAATTGATATAATTGGAATGCCAATGCTTTCCATGTGTCCCTGAAGCACTGCCAAATTTTAAGGGAATGCCTTGAAACATAAGTTCGAAACATGGCTCAATATCAATGACAAATTTCCATAATTAATGAGGCAAGAATTTTAACATTACAGAAGGTACATACAGTTTGTATTGGCTCGGCAAGAACCTCCCAAGTCTGGTCCAGGTCTTCAATCAAAGCAGCTTCATTAACCTATATATAAATTAGAAAGGAAGATATTGATATGAAGTTAAAAAAAAAAAAAAAGATGCAGGTTTCTACAATTTATCAGGCTACCATTGTGTATCACGAATCTAGCAAAAAATTGAATCTTGCTCTATTTAACATTTTCGAAGAAACAAGGGGAAAAAAGGAAAAACAAGAGAAGATCACAAGAATATCAAAAATGGTACACAGCCAAGCAAGACCATCAATCACACTGAACACCAGAAACAAACAACACTTGGAAGAGACGTACTTCAAAACACTAGACATGGGACACTTTTAGATTTGGAGAAGATATGATCTTCTCTAAATTCCTGATAGGTTGCTATCGTAATTTTGCCCATCATTGGAGTAATACAATGCTATTCATATATTTCTTACCTGAAGCTTTGCAATTCCCTGTAATGCACTTTTATAAGCAAGAAGAGAATGTCCTAATCCTACACCCATGTTCCTCAGAACAGTTGAATCAGTCAAGTCTCGCTGCAATTAACAAGAATAGAAAGAAAATCAGAAGCTCGCTCGGCGTAAACCTAGTACAGGTTTTAGAGGCTTTTTATTTGCAAATTGCAAAAAGAATAAATCATGAGCATGACCCCCATGTGATACAACGCGATATTGGCAGCTAGTAGTTTACAGTTCAACAATCCACTTACCAAGCTTCATAACATGGAAAAGAGTAAATACCTGCCAGCGAGAAATAGGCAATTTTGTGCTTAAATGAGATAATCCTCCATTAGCCATCCCAAGATTGCCCTCACTATTTTCAAAATCAATTGGATTAACTTTATGAGGCATTGTTGAGGACCCAATCTCACCAGCTTTAGTAATCTGCTTCAGATTTAGCATGTCAATTCCTTCCCCCTTAACAAATACCAGCACAGTTAAAAATATCCTCACCTGCTTGAAGTAACCCAAAGAAATGTATCCCCATACGTCTCTGTTGAAGTCCACTAAGACGTTGTTGAACTGGATGGTGGAATGGAACAGTTTGGCCATATAATCATGAGGTTCAATCTGTATAAAGACCAAAAAAATAAAAATCATGAGTTTAAATTGCATAAAATAAATTCTTTCTTTTTCTTCCTAAATATTTGGTGAACTTGCACCTAAATTATAGTTTTACAAGCCAAAATATGGTTCTATTTGAGGGGTATAGTAAAGCTAATGAGAGGTATTTTCAAGGACATGAACTTCAATATACAATCTGAAGGGCTCCTAATTCTCCAAGAAATCAAGTATTAAATAGGGAAAAAAATGTTGAAGACTGCAATAGAGAAGGAAGGGTGACTTTAGCAGTCCTACATTTCACAAGATTAGGGCCATATGAAGCAATTAAAGAAAGTCAATAAACTATAATTCAAATCGACAAACCATGAAAAATATGCAAGCAGAAATATATTTTACCTAACATACCTGAGGCACATAGGGATTGAAACTTATTCCAAGCGATGTTACAAACTCCTCTGCAACCTGTGGCCAATTAATGTTGGGATAAGCAGCTAGATGTGCATTGTAGTTTCCAACTGCACCAGCGAACTTCCCTAAAATCTCACTTTGAGATATATTCCTCCTTTCTTGACTTAACCTGTACGCAAATATTGCCATTTCCTTCCCCAATGTAGTAGGCGAAGCTGGCTACAGCATACCAATATAATGAACAATTCATCCAGGGTTATTATAAAATTGAAAACGAGATATCACGTTATTCCAAAAAAGAAATATAAAAAATATGAATGATTAGACAAATAAATACAAATAAATGTGCAACATATGTGTATTGGTTGTGGTGGGGGGGTGGGGGGTGGGGGGGGGAGGCTTTTTAAGTGTACAATAGACTAGATTATGTCCATGCATACAATTTACCTGTCCATGAGTTCGAGAAAGCATTGGAATTTTAGCATTTGCAGTGGCCACGTTAGATATTGCAGTGATCAGCTTGTCCATGACTGGTAGCATGACTTTATTCAAGACTTCTTTAAGCATCAATGCATGGGCCAGATTGTTAATGTCTTCCGATGTGCAAGCAAAATGAAAAAACTCAAGTACCTTGGATCATACACAGGACAAGACATCCTCAATAAAAGAAATTTTTTGCTCTCAGATAAATAAAAATGAAATTATCATCAACATGTTGAGGCCATTGTTCTAAACAGGTTGACCAGAAAAATTTAAAGACAGCATAGATGTACCTTAGCTATCTCTAGATGTGATTGGCATCTTTGTTTCAAGAAATATTCCACTGCTTTCACATCATGGTTAGTCACTTTCTCGATATTCTTAACTTCCAAGGCATCATCCAAGCTAAATCCATCAATCAATTCTTGCAAAAAAGATTCCGCTTCTTCAGAGAACCTTGGGACTTCAGGAACATCAGGAATTTGGGACAACTTTATCAACCACTTAATCTGCCAAATATTTCTGTGTCAATGTTGCATTCCTATTATATTTATTTGAGTTCAAAGAATGGTGAGAAAAAAGATAGAAGTTAAAAAATATAATAATAATTTGAGAATACATTCGGTAATTTTATTTATTTATTCATCATTTTTTGGGAGCTGGAGATGGAGGTGAGGGAGGGAGGGCAATAAAGATGGAAAAAAAGATAGACGTAGATAAGAACAATCATAGATTCATACAATAATCGATAATTTTATTTATTTATTTATTTATCATTTAATTGGGTTTGGGTGGTGGGGGTGGAGGGCGACAAGAGAATAGCATTTGTTAAGATTCTCATTTAAGACAATCTCCAAATTGATCTTGGTTTTAGCATATTCAGGGAGCAAAATGTTGGAAATGCTTCCCGTTAAGCACTCTTACCTCATGAGACAATTTTTCTGGAGTATTTGAAGTTTATAATTTGGCAACATTTGCAGATGACTTATGTACAAATGCAGCCATTATTAAGGGGAAAATTCTAAAAATTCAATTCAAATTTAACAATTTGAGAAAATTTATTGTTAAATAACAACACAGAATCTAAATTATTAAGAAAAAATAAAATAATAAATTTTATGTTAATTCAATTAATTAAATAATAAATTTAACTCTGTTGTAATGTTTATTAAAATACCTTAAAAGGATATCTGGCGAAAGCTTTGGTTTTTCCAATAGCTTATTGAAGGATATAAATATTGGTACCACTAAATATTTTTAAATAATAATCTCAAATCTAATAAAAATGCTGACAAAAATTATTTAAGTTTTAATTTATTGGTAATATAACTTATGGGGGAAAATTTTAAAAATTCATGTCTTAAATAAATCAAATGTTATATATATAAATTTTATAACTCAAATGATGGATATTTTAATAACTAATTTTTGAGTTAATTTAATATTTATTTTCTATATTCATTGATATTCCAACATGTTAAATATAATTTGAGAACATTTTTCGGTTACTCGACAAGTATCAAATTTGCAAAACATGAATCTGTAAGTACAAATCCAATCGTACATATTCAATAAGTATGGTCATACTCTCAAGAAGGGCCAAAAGAAGCCACTTTTTAGCTTCTTTCTAGCATTCAAGCTTAGCCAGACATGCTCAAAATTTTCCAAGAATTTGAAAAACTCGGGTAGAAATGAAATCATTTTAAATACCTAGTTCAATCTTCCTATGTTCTCCAGATATCACCACACAATATCAAAAGTAAGTAAAATAACTTAATTCTTCCTTGATAGTCTGAGCATTTAAGTGATGCATTGTCATTCCATACAGCATATAGGACTAGAAAGCCCATTTCTATATATTCATAAATAGTAAAGACTTTTCAAAAAAAATAAACGAAGAATCTAAACTATGAGAATAGATATGAAACCTTAATCTATAAAGCATGTATCTATCAAGTTGCATATAGGTTTATCCCCCCCCCCCCCCCCCCCCCCCCNCCCCCCCCCCCCCCCCACCTTTTTCCTTTTTTGTCCCCTACACCATTTCTTGAAAATGGATAGAAATATAACAATTAACTCATAACTGTGAGTTATGTGGGTGCCTTATTGACCGTCAACTATTATCTTTGCTATCACCTCAGGAAGTCACATATTTCTTATAAAATACGTAACTAGCATTAAAGTCATCTTTTACCATGCATTTGTAGATATTTAATAGATTGTTATTATTGCAGTTATTGCAACAAGACATAGAAGAACATAATTGTTAAACAACATGAAGTAAAAGATTTTGGATGAGAACTATACCTCGACTAAAACTCGAAACCTAATTAGGCCAAACTCACTCATAAATGGAGATAATTCCTTGACTTTAGCCCAATAACGACCATCCAGTGGACATAGAGCAGTTAAACTTGAGAGCTCCACATCCCGATAATAATCAGCAGACATAGCTTTTACCTGAAAACATAGTACTATTTTGAAACCATTTGACTAACAAACCTTGAAATGAAAAGATACAAACCCACAAGAATCAGAAATTAGGATTGGTATACAACAGCCTTTCTCAGTATTCCAATTAACCAATAGAAAAAATAATTTAATGTATGGAGTTTTTGATAAAAAAGAAAATAGACATAGTACACTACACAAATGCAGTCATATTAACAAAAGAAATTCTAGCTTTGCAAAGAAATGCTTCGTAAATTAGGTGTTTGCATTGCATTATGAGTCCAACATAGTAAGGACACAATTATTATGATCAATGCATCCGACTTACATCACATGCATTAATCAGCAGTCACTAATTCCAGTGCTTGCCTCACTCGGTGTTAGAATGCATGACAAAGTACTATCATTCGTCCCATTGAGCAATATCCATGTCATTATTTGTAATAGTGGGAAAAACATAATGAAAAGAGATCTTTTTCGTCATTTCATGAGCCAAATCACATTATCAGTATCCTGTTGGTTTCACCCAACTCATTTCAATCTCATAAAACTGAACAAGAATAAGCACTTCCATACTGAATCATTTATAATACAAGGATATCAGGCTGAGGGAAAAGGCCCCTCGTTAACATTAAAAAGTCCATAGTTTTATAAGCTATTTCACTGAGCATATCAAACACATTATATTCAAACAAAAAAATAAAACATTGCTGCTGAATCATTTACGGTACAAGGATATCAGGCTGAGAGAAAAGGCCCCTCATTAACATAAAAAAGTCCATAGTTTTATAAGCTATTTCACTGAGCATATCAAATACATTATATTCAAACAAAAAAAAAGCAAAAATACTCAGTAACAATATTTGTGAAGTCCATTTTATACATATTATAGTGGTACATCGAAATAAAATTAAAAATTTACCTTTTCTACAGCTTCAATACTGCTATTGGTCTCTTTAACAGTGGCACTACAACAGCAACTTCTACGAGCTTCAAACGAAGCGCTTGAAGCATAATTATTACAAGGACGCCAAAATTTAATCGAATGTTGGTGTGCTGGGATGCAATACGGCGTCGTTCGGTTGAAATTCAAACCCCTAAAACAAGCTCCCAGTTCCATTCAAATAGCTTGAATAGTAGTTGCCAAAAGTGCAGTCACAAATTAACTGCAGTGAATGCAGAAGTCGAAAATTAACCAACAAAAATTCAATAAATGCAAACCTGCTGAAATTGACAGAAGTCGATGTAATAGATGTATATATAACGTTAAAGTCAAATTAATCAGATGTAATAGATGTATATATAACGTTAAAGTCAAATTAATCATTTAAAGTTATTTCGAGGAGGTTTTGAACCATAAAATTCATATGCAATATAATTCATATCTATCTTCTCGGTAAATTCTTACAAACCGCGAATAAAAAGAAAAAAAAGAAAAAAGATCAATGATCCATTCTTGCAATATAATTGATTCAAAGGTTGTACTTTGCCATTAACGAAATAAAACCTCCCTCATTTAAAGCAAGTATAAGAAACTTGATCTTCCACTACAAATGCACCCTCACTGAGTCAAAGGTTGTATTTTTGCCATTTACTAATTAAAAGTTCCAACCTTTAAGGCAAGTCTCAAAAATGAAAAAAGGGATCTTCCACTACAAATGCAGCATAACCTAGTAATCCTAACTTAAAATCGGAATATGATACCATCAATCAACAAAAATTTACATTATAACTGCTCCTGCTTTTCCTAAATATAAATTCGCCCAACAGCAAAGTTCCAATCTTCTTTCCCCCACCAAAAAAACTAGAATAAATTTCAGCCAGATGCAGTTTTTAATGAAATTTCCAATACAATTTTCCGAAAACAGCAAAATGATAGCAGTAAAATTAATGGAGAAGGAAAAAAAATCTAAAAGAGATAAAGCTTATATAGCCTACCTTGAAACAATGGAGAAGAAGGTTCCCAGAAATTAAGCCTATCTCAAACAATTGAGGGCTGGTGTCTGCGACGCTTGATATTCCGAGAGACAGAGCGAGACAATGACGGGGAAACAGAGAGAGAATGGGATATGTAGGTTTGGATTTGGGCTGGGGATAATGGTTTTAATATTTTTGTTTTAGGCTTGGGCTGTTATTGATTTTGGACACGGGCTATTATCAATTTGAACACAGGCTTTAGTTTAATTTTAACATGGACTAATTTTTTAATAAAAGGCAGCAAGTGGATCTGGGCTCCGCCCCTGCTGGTGGTCCGTTGTACCTGAGCAAAAAATAAGCACAGGTGGCTATGGTCTGTCATAGCGACAGAGGGGTGTGATGGTAAAGGACGATTTTTGTTAAAAACATAACTATTTGGGCCACTCTTGGACTGGGCTGATGGGCCTATTTAGATATCATTTTTTTCTTTTTAATTAAATTTATTCACAAAATATAAAAAATATTATTTGAATCAATATAAAATACACCATCAAATTTATGATTGGCAAATAATTTATTTCTCTTTCATTTATATAGGTGTGTGTTTTGCAAAGTTTATAATTGTTTATAATCTGATCAAACTTTATTTTTACTTTTCATTCCCTTATGAGCCAATCTAAAATAAAAATCATAGTGACTCAACTCGACTAGTTCAATTAAATTGTAACTTAGTTCGAGGTAAAAATGCTTACCGTCACTGATCGTGCACTTGGGCTTTGTCATTTCCATACAATGAAATCTCCGTCCGTGCAACTACCCGCTTGGTTGGCTTAGAGCCCCCACATGAATGTAGCCAAGTTCCGTAGTACATTTACCTGCCATTAGGTAATGGCTAAGCAATTTCTGGCATTCACCAAGTGGTTCCGTCATCATATTTATGAGATAACCCCAACTATAATGTAGACGTCCACATTAATTTCTACTCAAAATTTCTTATAGACGTGGATAAACAAGACCACTTGGAACTCGAATAAGAGCAAGATGTGACCGATCAGTAAGGTCGGCTCTGGAATCATGACAATCTTGTATATTTTTTGAAGTTGCAATAGTGGAATCGTTAGTACTCGTGTAATTAAGATGCATTTATTATTGAACAATTGAAAATCAAGTCGAACTTTGTCAATCTAATTTTAAACATAAAAATCTTGAATTGACTTGGAAAATTGAGGGTCAAACATGTGCACGCTCATCTGTAGTTGTACAAAATTAAGTTGAGGTTCGATTACAACTCAGTAACTGATGTACAGATCCAAACAATTCTAAACGTAAAGAGTAATTACAAAGCAGAAGCTATTGTACATTATTGTGGTAGGTCATGGATTGGACATTAATTTCGTACATCAACAGATACCAAAATGCATGTGGATTCATTGAATTACTAGGCTATTGTGTATATATTTGGACAATATCCTTGATTCATGGAATTAATTTGAAATGCAACTTCAACTCCTTCAAAATTTCGCGTCTCTTCCAAATCGTCCTAGCATGTAGGACAGTGCTCAATTTCAGTATAAGTAATTCCTCGAATATTTTTATAATCCACCTACTCAACAAGAGTTTGACATTAACTTGTATTAATGTATTAAAATACGAACTTGAAGTACACAAAGCTTCATAAGGAAATGCAGAACTTTGATCTCTAAATGCGCGATAACAAATTAAACAAAAGAAAGATTCTCAGATAAATTTCTCAAGCAAATGGTTTCAAATTTCTTTTTGTTATCCTTATCCGATTTTCTAAAAATAACTTATTTTTTATTGGATTTTTTTTACCCAAATTAGGTTGGATTTTTTGAGAAAATATTTTTTCTTTCTTTACACGTGTTTTTTATTGGAAAAATATTGTTTTCTTTATTCCACGTGATTTTTGATATTGTTTATATCTTTGTGGTATTTCTAGGGTTTGGCATCTACTCTTATAAATACCAGACTTTTTCACAAGTTTTGTATTACTAAAATATAGAATAGAAACATGTAGAACACTTGATTACATTCAACATATTTCAGATTTGAAAAAGAATTTCATTTTGTTGAATACTCTTGATTCAAAATGGTACACGTTCTCTGGATAAGGTGAAGTCTCGAAGGTTCGAAAGCGTGTTAGTGTTGTATAGAGGGGAGAAAAATGCTCCAATTATACATCTTGCAAGGTCGGACAGAATTTGTGAAGAAAAATCCGCACAAATTTAGTACCGTGGTGGAGATTCAGTTTGATACAATACCTTTGGGATTTGGTTCGAAGTTCATATTGGAGAATACTACTCAATCAAGTTTGGAGGATATGGGTAATTTCGCTTTGCCACCATCACATGCGGTTCCATTGTATTCAACTACTACGTATAGACCCATTGAAGATAGATAAGTGGATGCTGATTCAGTTGCACATGTTTTTAGTGTTTTTGAAAGTGTTGAGACTAGTCAGGAGCTTTCTATAAAAGCATTGTGAGTTACTTTGACACTATTTGATAATTTCGAATTTTTTGTGAATTTTGGGAAACTAGGTGTTTGGGTTTATGTATCTGTGTTGGATACAGTGAAAGAGAATGAGTATTTTTGTATTGAAAAAAGTTTAGTTCTTGTTGAAGAGTTTAAATTTTTCATTACAGTCGGATTTATTTTTGTAGGTGGAGAAATCTTGGAATTTCGTTCGTTGCATCAGAATTTGTGTCAATGTGGAGATTGTTGGATTTTTTGACCCAATTTAAGTTGGATTTTTTGAGAAAATATTTTTTTTCTTCTTTGTACGTGTTTTTATTGAAAAAATATTATCTCATTTATTCCACGTGGTTTTTTATCTTGTTTCTAGGATTTGACATTTCACAAGTTTTGTATTATTGAAATATAGAATAATTGTGTAGACACAATCTACACAATTATTGTATTTGTTTTATCCACGTTAGTCAATTGAATAAAATACTCTGTTTCTCTACCAATTAATTATTTGTCTTTTTATGTTGTTATTTGTTTGCGACCATATACTTCATATCACGTCATATATATATATATATATATATATATATATATGTATATATATATATATAACCTTTTAAAACTAGAATAATTAAATAGAAGAAATCAAGAAAGTTTGTATAAAATAATATTTTAGAAAATTATTAATTACCCCACCACCTACCCACTCTATATTTTTTGTATGTATTGGAGGTAGAACGTGTAGTGAACCCTACCCTCAGTACACACACGACCTTTCTCCCACTCTCCTACAATTCTATAAAGCTGCATGTTTAAACAGATTGCTTCCTGAATTACAGACTGGTCCGCTCCTCCACTGTTAAAAAAGAAATACACGATCAAGTCTCTCTCTCTTTCTCTATACCTAAAGATGTTCGATCGAAGTTTTATATATGAAAAATACGAGTTGAAGTTTGAAGAATGGAAAGTCCTGCCATGCTTTTCCACAGCTTTCTTGAACTTTTTTTTCGAACATTGTGAGAATCGTGAAGAAGCTCAAGAAAGCTGCGGGAAGACATGGCCTTGTAAGGATTTACTGTATGGTTCATGCTTCTAGTCGTCAGATCAGGCATGTAAAATCCTTTAAAAAATTTTACTTGCAAATTAGTTATTATTTATCCCCCTTTCTTTCTTTATTTTATTTTTAATGGGGTTTAGATTATACAAAAAATTAATGTAAATAGAGCAATTAATCATTAAGATTCAGTTTTCATCAGCCAATGACGAGCATATTTTTGTGATTCAGTTTTCTATCTCTTTCTCTCCACTTATACACACGTGCACATAGATTATTGTAAAAATATTTGTAATTAAGATTATTGCTTTCCAATTAATATTAACCCTAACTTCTTTTTTATTTTATTTTCTTAAATGAAGCATCTTAGTTTCAAAAATTTTATTACTACAAAAATTATTTGTCCCTTGTTTGGCTTGGAATAAAATCTCAAATCAAAGTCAAAATTGATTTTAACCATATATTTCATGAGATTCATATCACACATTTATCATAATTTACTAAAAATATGATTTTAATTTACATCAAACATTGGCTTATGGTGTGTTTAAGTTACATTATTTTGGAAAAATGTATTTTAGAATAGATGATTGATGGAGAATATGTAGTTGAAAAAGAAGGAAAAATTATTGATGTGATGGAAAAAATTATTTTATTGAAAAATGTGTGGTTGAAAATGAGTAGAAGAAATTTTAATGTGGTCCAAACAGATGCTTAATATAAAATAAAGTGACAATTGTACCATTGATCCTTAAATTTTGGGTTTAAGGTAAATAAATGAGTGATGCTATGGGTACATAATTTTTATCTATAGGGATTAACATAACACTCACATGGGATGAGTCCACATTTTTTTGGACTCCACCCCATGTGAGTGTTATGTGAACCATTATGGCAAAAAATTATGTACTACTAGCATTTTTTTAAATATACAGAGAAAAATTCGCTTCACTTTCACGTTTCCCGTTAATTTACTGGGGTTTCTTCCTTTTCGTCAGTTTTGTTCAAAATCCTCCTCTTCTTTTAAATATCTGAGGCGGTATTGAACATTTCTAAAGCTTCAACAAGAAAGGTCGTGATGATATAATCTACTTCCATACTGCTCTTCTAGAAATAGATCCCGTATCAAAGAAGAATGATCCATAGGTTATTAGATTCATAACTTTCATCAAAATCTATGCCGAAACCCGCACATGTATTTGAGAAGTCGAAACAATATTTTTTTAATAAATATGTGGTGGTTAAAAATAATAATGAAAATCTAACAAGGGCAAAGAGTACTGGAGTAACAAAATACGATGTAGTGCAAATTTTCCTCACATTACTGTTGGAAGGATCTGTTGACGTCAAATGATTAAGGCTGTCTGGATCAGGAGTTTTGGTTGTGTTTACATACTGTTTGCATTGATGTCAGTGATATGGCAGAATCGTTGATTTTGAGTTCTCATTCGTACCCCTTTTCCACGGATGTCTGGTACTAAATTTCTGAAAGTCACTGTAGTTTTTGTGCATCTACCTCCCAGTGTTTTTGTTATGTGATGACCCATGTCTCATTAACATTTAATCGGAAAAAAATTATCAGAAGCTTTATCAAACAATCCCTGCTAGTTAATATGATAATCCAGTATTTCAAAAAATAAAACAAGCCGTCGATGACCATACTAATCACAAAGAATAAACAAGTACCGTGTGATTTTTTTATAATTTAACTTACGTAGTTTTTCACAAGGTCGACAAGACCAGGAGTTTCATACCCCACGTACTTTTGTAAAGAAATATTAGAAAGTTGTTCACGCAATACACCTACTGACCTACTGCTTATTTTTTAATCTCTCCTTCTCTCTATAAATAGCATTGCTTAACAGCTAATGAGTACATCTTTTGTGTGGAGGAAAATGGAGTTTAAGGTGGTGATGATAATTAGCATTCTTGCATTTTGTACATTTTCAGGAATACTAGGAAGAAACTTGCCAGGTAAACATCAAAACTTGCATATTGGTCCATCAAGAAGTGATGTAGTGTTAACCATCTCGACCGTCTAGGTTTAAGATGTCAAACGTAGTGACGAGACTTAAACTTGTCTTTTGTCTGTACCATTTTAATCAACCACCCCATCTAATAGGGACTTACTTTTATGTTCATTTAAAATGTTGTTTTGTATACTGCAGACCATGCAAATGATGAATTATCCTCTGCAAATCATCCCCTTTCGGGAGATTCAGCATCACGGCCCGCAACAGTTACGATGACAAGATTTTCCCAGTGGTTCATGAAAAATTTAAAAGCTCCCTGTGATGGTCCAGATTCATCGTGCAACGACTACGTAACAGTAACAAACTTAGCAAGGCCATCAAGGCCGCCGAGACCACCCCCACCTTCTCCGAAGCCACCCCCAGGACCACCACCAATTGCAGCTGCGTACATTGAATTACCAAAATCACCTCGGAAATCAAACCTAAAATCCGCCTGATTTCTTTTTTCTTCATCAATTAAACGTCATGATCTTCAAAACAATCTGTTGGTGTTATTTGATTTTCACGAAGTTATGAACTGCGTACTTCCATTTCATTTGAATAGTTTATCGTTTATCTTTTCCCTCTATGTTTTCTTGTGGTCCTATAGGTTTATGAAGGTCATCCTCGTCTCAATAAAGTACTTGCTTGTAGGTCTTTGGATTGTGTGTTGTAATTTTGTTATTGTAAAATAATAATTATAATAAAAAATTATGTTTTTATCTATTTTGTGTTATTGCTTTTATTTAATATTGAGCATGTAAATAAAAATATTTAGGCTCTCTCGTTATAATATAAGTTGAGTGTTTGCATCGAGAAGTATAATGTAACACAACTTTAATTTTGGTCATAAATAAATTAAATACTTAGGCTCTCTTGTTATAGTATAAGTTGGGTGTTCGCATGAAGAAGTACAATATAACACAATTTAAATTTTGGTCATAAAGAAATTAATCACAACCATTATATAAGAGTTGACACTTTGTACTTGAGGGTTGTAGTGTTGACTAATTCATTATTCATGATTGTTATTTGTCATTATCATAGAAAAAGTTTTAATTCATTGAAATGATCAATGTTGAGTTTAATTCTATAACATGATTGTGAGGATAATTATTGAGAATGTATATAAAAATACTTATGATCATTTGTGATAATATAAGTTTGGTGTTTCAATATCACACGACTTATATTTTGATTATTAATAAATTATTTACACCTTGTACTGAAATGTGCTATTTAACCCTATTATAGATATAGTTTAATGGTGACATTAACACACTTGTAATGTATTGAAATGACTACGTGACGAGTTTAATTCTATGGCATGACTACACAGAGAATTGTATTTATACTGATTGCATGATATCTCAACTAAATCACTTGATAGGGTTGTGACCTTATGTATATTTTTCTTGAGTTTAATAGCTTTTTGATTTTATTAATGATTGAGATTAATTTGATTAATCAAATATTTCAATAAGTTAAGAACTTGAAAACGAGTGAAGTAGAGAACATAAATTCATTTATGGAATCGTTGTCCTAAAAAATGGATCGAGTCATTGCTTAAGTATTTTTCAATTAAATAGTTATAAATTTGAGCTTAGTATTTAACAACAGCTAAACTTTGACATTCGTGATTAATTCAAAAGATCGTTGAAGAAATAGACTTAAGTCAATGAGAATAATTAGAAAGACAAAAATATCATTTGGGTCCGTACCTAATTATCGCACCTCGAATGGAGATGAAATAAATATACGAAAGGTAAGAGAAACGTGTTACAAATATATATTAGCTTCTCTGATTTTAAGAGTACAAAAAAGACAAATTACTAATAATTAGATTGAGTGGTATATGATCGACTAGACGATATTGGAGCTTGAAAAATATACATCCAAACATGTCCCTATTGTAGCTTGAAAAAGTTATGAACTCAATCGCAATTACTTTTAAAAGTATTGAACTTAATTGTAATTGTAATTAAAGTTTAGAGATTACATGCATAAATTATCGTTGAAATAAGAATAAAATAAAAATTGTTTTCTTAGCCCTTGTTTGATAGCCTTTAAATTAAAACTCTTTTTTTTTTTTACATATTCATTTTCAACCACACATTCACACAGTAAAATATTTTGTACGTAAACCTCAAAATTTTCTATATTTTCTAACCATTCACTCTCCAAAAATTCACTATTCAGATAAATAATGGCTAGCAAACTGGGGCTTATTTTCTTGATCTCTTCTTAGTTCCTCCGGTCTAAAATTTGGTTCTTGATTTAATTAAAAGATGTCCACACCTTGGTGTAATCTTCCCTTTGCAAAATATCATAGAAGCTTAGTGCATGTTTGAAGCATCAAGTTTTTTAAATCAAAAGTTGTAAGTTCATAATCAAAAAAGTTGATTCAGATTCGATCTAAAAATTGATTATCGAATTTGGTTAAATTATAAATCTTTATTTAGATTTATTGATTATAGCATACACGTGAGCATATACTAACAATATTTTATTAAAGAAAATTTTGATTTTCAATTATTCTTGTTTCACATATTTTATTAATATTTATAAATATCTGCCAAAACTTTTATCAAAAACTTTGTTAAACAATCCCTTCATATTAAACATGATAATCTAGAATTTCAAAAAATAATACAAGTGGTCGATGACCATACCAATCACGCATAAGAATAAACAAGTTAACAAGCCCCCGAGGCATAGCTCAGTGGTGCAAAGGACAGGAGTGAGTAGTCTCTGTTGAGCTGACAGGCACAGTATGAGGGTTCGATTCCTGCCTCTTACAAGGTTTGACATTGGACTTTTTGTTGGTACCAGTATGGCAGCTCTTGTACCCTGACCTGTTGAGACACATCTCGCGATTTACCTCCTCCACAATACTCTAGGGCGGGAAGGTGGGGGATCCTCAAGATTGGGGTTCAACCTTTAAGAATAAACAAGTTAACAAGCACAAGTATATGACTTTGTTAATAATTTAACTTACAGTACCATTGTCGTATAGCAGACAGGACGAGTAGTTTCGTATCTCGCATATATGTACGTAAAGAAATGTTAAAAAGGTAATATACACATTACACCTACTGCTTATTTTCTAATCTCTCTCTCTCTCTCTCTATATATATATATATATATAACTAACATTGTTTACTATAGCTAGTCAGTACATCTTTGGTGTGGAGGAAAAATAAAAAAATTGTATTTTTATTTATTTTGTGTTATTATATTTATTTCATATTGAGCACTAGAATTAAAATGTATTTGGTCACATGTGATAATATAAGTTGAATGTTTGTGTGGAAAAGCATAGTGTTACACATCTTATATTTTGATCACCAAAATACATATATATATATATATATATATAACAATTAATGTATAAAGGTTGACACATTGTATGGATAGTTGAAGTGTTGACTATTTCAATATTCAAGATTGTTTCCTTGTCGTATAAATAATTTAGTGGTGACATTACTACACTTGAAGTATATTAAACGGATCATGTATCAAATTTAATTCTATAACATGACTATGTGGAGATTTAAATTTTATTTGATTGTTATTATCTCATTTAAATCCCTTGACAAATATTTTCTTGAGTTAAATAGTCATTTGATTTATAAATGGGTGAGTTTAATTTAAATGATTAAATATTTTGGTGAGTTGAGAACTTGAAAACGAACAAAATAGAAAACTTGAATTCATGTCAAGAATTGTCACCCTAAAAAAATGGGTCGAGCGATTATTTAAGTATTCTCACTTGAACGGTTAAACTTCAACAATTGTAATGAGTCACTTGACTATTGAAGAAAATGAAATATAAGTTAGTGAGAATATTTAGAAGAACATTTTCGTACATAATTATTAGATCTCGGATGAAATTGAAATATATGAAAGGTAGTAGAAAAGTATTACAATTTCTATGATTTTATATATTCCGAGAGTGCAGTTGATTCTGGTCATCTTTAGACTATTTGCACTTTGGTCCCTCAACTTTTATTTTCTTCCGTTTTGATCTTTTTCGTATCTTTTATCTTGAGTTCCGCCATATCCATCAATATAGTGCTACAAAATAAAATTATGCAAAATTAAGTTATATTCAAACACTTTCGTCAACAATTAGTCATGTTTTGTGGTAAAATAAATGTTAAAAAATGCATTTATCAGCAGTCTTTTATATTTAGTGGAAAAAGACAAAGATCAATAATGAAATTATGTGGTCTAAAATCGACTAAACACAATCTCATTATTAGAGCTTGAAAAATATATGTCCAAACACATCCTTAGGTATCTTGGAAAAGTCTCAGACTCAATTGTAATTACTATAAAAGTTTTGACTTAATTATAATTATAATTTAGGTATTCAAAGATCTTTCAGATGCACATATTCCTCCGGGCATATGCAATTAAATCAATTTACATAGAAAACGCGAAGGATGTTTTTTAGATGGAGAAATTAGAAAAAAAAATGTTTTCTTGATATTTTTTTGGTTTGTCCAATCTAGAATTTGATTTAACTAAAAAAAGATGTTCAAACGTAGATGTTGCCTTAATATTGGAGAATACTATAGAAAGCTTGAAGGTTTAAAATATCAAGTTTTTGATCTAAAAAGTTGAAAGTTTGTGATTCAAATTCGGTCAAGAAATTGATTGCTAAATTTGGATAAAATTGAAATTTTTATTTCTTGATTATAACATACCCGTGAACGTCTACTGAAAATCTTGAATTTTTGATTTAATATTTTTACTTTTCGGATAATTCTTATCCCACGTTCCAATAAAATCAACAACAAAGAAGAATGCATTATTGATATGTTGTTATATTTTTTTAGAAATGACTTGGTATAAGGCTAAGTTCATAGGAAGAGATGAATGTATTCAATCAGAACCATGAGTTGATAGAACGTCGTTTTGCATGCATTAACAAGTCTTTATTTTCTATTTATCTACCATCTCAAATAAGTCATAAATTTATGTAACTTGAGAATAAAAAAAATTGGTTGCGCAACACAATCAACATGCACGATAGAATACTATTTAATGGTTTGTTTACAAGATTTTTAATTATGATGTGGAATAAACTAGTGTTATCTTGAATAAGTTAGAGACAATTTGCTCGACGGTTAAGTTATTGAAAGAAAAATAGTTAGTCCATGTTTGGTGGAAATTATAATATAGATTTTTAATTGAAGTTAAAGTCAACAATTAATATTAACTACATATTTTATGTGTCTCACTACTTTTTAACTATACATTCTATCAAAATTTACTAAAAATTTGATTTTAATCTGTACCAAAAAGGCTTAATGTTCTTCTAAATCTTTTGTAATGAAATGCATAGAAAACATGAAAAAAGCGAAGGTAGAAAACCTCATATTTATAACAAAGAGACTTGCAAAAAAACTAAAGAACACAACTTTTACATGTATCCTAATGGCACAACGATTCGTACCAATTCCCTATGCCTCAGGGTTGCTGCAGCCATTATATGTTCCATAATAGAAATGGGAACATGTGACGATGAACTCTGTTGTAGGTTTGTCGAAATTGGTAAAATGTGATAAGGTCATTTGGGTGATCGTTGACCGATTAACCAAGTCTGCTCATTTCTTACCAATTCACATAACCTTTTCTATGGATCAATTTGCACAGTTGTATGTTAAGAAAATGGTGAAGTTGCACGGTATACCAGTTTCAATTGTATCGGACAGAGACCCAAGGTTCACATCGTACTTTTGGAAGAGCTTAGCACGATACAGATTAGGCAGGTCACCAAGCACAAACAACTTTTTTATTTTTCTATTTAATTGATTTTATAGAAAAGAAAATATGGCTCTCGAGTGTCACAAATCTGGAGAGCAAGGCATGATACGGTGTAGCCCCAAGGCCCCCATACAGAGGTCGAGCCTTCTCGAATCTAAGCTACTCGAAATACTTTTGTGACATAAGGAATCCCGTTATCAAGAATTTCTACGAGGTGCTTCTAAAATCTGGATTAGAAGTTAGAAGAAACAAGGAGAGTATCGTATTCTTGCTTCTAAACAAGACTTATAATTTTTATTATAACTCTAAAGGAAGAGTAATGTTTTTTGCTTTATACCAAATCTAAGGCCAGACTTTCCAGCTTTTTAGAACCACAATGTCAAAAAAGATAGATTCCATCTGGTTGTGTCCAAAACAAGTTTAAAAATGAAATTAAGAACTCCCTGCAGTGGCAATAGATCAGCATGTCTTGTCAATTTCAGCTTGGATGTGCATCTAGCTTATCTGCTGAGACACTATGAATGTACCAGAATATCACCATAATGTTTGGAAGCTGTCAATTATTATACTGGTTTAAGTTTGACTTGTGTTCAGCTCGATTAAAAGTCGTTTGTCATTAGGATGAAAGGATGATGATACTCGAGATCGGTTCAACTCGATTAAAGTCGTTAGCTACTGAATAAAAGGACGATGCTTGAGTGGAAAAACGGACATTGTTCAATTAACAGTACTAGAGAAAATGTATTGATCCTTGTTTCGGCAAAAAGTATTGTCAACAAGCGAGAGGTGTTAAGCTAGTTATCTCAAGTTTCGGTTACCAGCCAGGAGATTAATTTATTCATTTAAAGGTGTTTCAATACAACCCTTTACGTGTAGACTGAATTCATGATTCAAACCCTTAACATGTGTACAAAATCATAAATAAAATATATGGCAGCAAGACTTACAGTACTCAATTATTACAGTATCACGCTAAACTGCCTTATTTACGATGTTTAAGATATTAGAGAATGGACAAATTTATAAACTTATGTATATTTGGTATGCCATGACACGATCGGACTGCATTAACAAACAAGATTTTAGCAATTTTTCTTCTTTAATATTCCCTAGAGCTCTTTAAAATTTAATTTCATCAAGCCGATCTGTCAACAGAGTTAAGCCACATTTTCTGCCAACTTGGAATCACTTTCTGTGACTATTTAGATTTTAGTTCCCACAAGAAAGGAGTTTGCAGAGCCTATATAACACCCCTCATCCTTCAACAAAATCCAAGCCTTGTACTCCCATAATTTTCCTCCTGCCCCCATAGAACCCCATTAAACATGAAAAAGAGTTATCTTGCATGGATTCTCATCCTGTCATATGCTCAAATACTCCTACCAAGCTTGGTTCTTGCAAATCCCCAGAAATTAGAGCAAGAAAATCAGAGTGAGAAATAATCCGTTGACCTCGTTTTTTATATTGAGATTCAGTTCCATTTAAAGTTCAAATTCAATTCAATGTTTGATATGCAGGCACAAGCAGAAAAGTGGATTATGATGCACATGCTCATGACAAAGAATTTGTAGCAGAACATGAAATAATCTGGACAGAAAAGGGACAGTTGGGGAGAGGACCTTATGGTAGTCCAAAGGTGAATCAACGTCGACCCAAAAATAATGCAGCAGCACTGTTATATACGCCTTCGTTGGTCATTTCTATGACGTTTTTTACTCTTACCATCGCCTTTGCCGAAATGTTTATGTGAGCTTAGTACTTCATCTCTTTCAGTTCATTTGGTTTTGGGTTTCTATAATTTTCTCAATTTGATCATGTCTGTAATTACACTTAGGTGTTTTGTTTGATTGTATTGAGTGTTCAAGTCATGTATTTCACAACAATTATACTTTCTTCAGAGTGTATTACAATGTAGATTACCAAAAATTCCTTACAATGAATCATATCATAATCATGCTAGCTCCCTCAGGAAGAAACAAATAAGTCCCACATGATCTCACTGGGAATACTGCCAAAAAGGAGCATAAATAGCATTTTAGGTGTCCTATATTTTAAAGTCCAGGGTAGTGTTAATGTCTAATGTCTGGACATGGATATTACCCATGGTTCAAGGGTCTTTTGTAGTTTACTTCATGTAGTTTCACTTCTACAAATCCTTAGTAGTCTAGCAAAGTCCTCGTTTAGAGAGTAGCCTTGATTGTTGAGTTTCCAAAACTTCATATTATGTTTCATAATAGAAATAGGAAATCTCCCAACCTAAAAAAAAAAAACCGTGTAACCTTCTCAAGACTCCTCTTTTCTTTAATTACTCTCTTCTCTAATTCGATCTTTCTCAGAGGTTGTCATTTAATCACAGAAGCAATAATCCCAAATCCAACCTGACCCTGGAAAGTACATAAACCTAGGACAGTTAAAACTACTGACACTAGCAAAGGCACAGCTTGTAGCCCCTGAAAGGTCCAAATTTTCATCCTAGAAACCTTTCGCCTGAAACCTTTGTTTATTTATCTTGAACCGCTAATTAGATGAGGACACATTTATTTCATTTCATTTCAATTCAATTCAGTCTTTAAACAAGCCCCCTCCCATAACATCTGATTCATTTTTTTTTGTGTGCCTGAAGTGCCCAAATGTTCATTAACGGCGAGAATCAAACTTAGATCTTTGTTGGCTCTGATATCATGAACTCTACGAGAGGGGACACATTTATTTATTGAAATTTAGTCTTCAACAACTTCAATCTTTCTCTATCCCTTTAGGCTCCCATCTGCCACCCACGAATTCTTTATCTCCAGCTGAATTCCATAATAAATCCTCACACCGAATTTGACAAAGCAGCTTAAAGCTTCATCAACTCGAACAAATATCTGAAGGAGAAAGTTTGTTATCTGTGACAGCTCAGCAAAACAAGAGTCTACTTTTGAAGTCAATTCTTACTCGTAGAGAAAAAGAAAAAAATCAGAGAACAGAGAAAATCCCACCTCAGTTTAATTGATAGTCATCTATGTTCAAATATACAGACAAACCTAATACAAAATTTCGATGATAAAAATCTGACCAACAAATCGTACTCACTTAGCTAAGATTTTCATTTCCAAAACTCACTAGTTTTAATGCTCAAATTGGAGCAAAAAGGGAAATTGTATGTATTTCTTTTCAAATGATGGGGTATTTATAGATTTTCCTCCAAGTCTTAGGGTAATTGAGTCATTTCGAGATAATGATAGATGGTGGCTCTTCTTTTTGATTCGATTAAGAATAATGCTTGATTCATTGGTCCATGTACTTTTTATTGACTGTAGCCAGCCTAAATTAGGGAAATGTTTCGTGAGCTTTGTGGGAGCCTTTTGTATTTTATTCCCCTCACCTGCGCGTTATACTCCACGAGTTGCTGGCTGGGTTCGCAAATTGTATTTTGAGGCTCAACACCAAATGTAAGTGATGGTGAGTAATTCAGGTACCAAAGATAATGTTTCCATCAAAACAATCAAACCGAACACATCCAGAATGTTTGCATCCAAAATAAGCACTAAATTTCTTGAATAACACAACAATTAACGGGGTTAATGATATAATTGAGCTAATAATTTGCTATGAACAGGTTCAGTTCTCCATAATATGAAAAAAAATAGTGTCTAAGAGAGAAAATCAACATGAGATTCTGGCTTTGAGCAATGAAAATTTAATGTTCAAGTAGTAACGATACAACCTTTAATATGCATTTGAAAAATAAAAATAAAAAAGGAAAAGAAACTAAAATAAAGAAACTTTAATGTCGGTCATGATGAGCATTGCTTGTTGCTTGTTGGGTGTCCATTGAAGCCTTTTAAAGGTCGTGATTCATGAATCAAAGTCCAAGCAGTACTGAACTTTCGATGGTTACCCAGCAACCATATCATCAAACACCAAGTCTTTTCCACAACAAATTTCCAGTTCTCACCCCACTTGAACACCAGAAATGCGAGCTTCCACTCTTCTCTTAAATCCCAAATAGCTAAAAATATCAAATCTTCACTTTCACATCAGAATTATTAAGAAAGGTCATTGCTTCATCTGCATATACAAAGTTCCTGGCTTTTTGGAAAGTTTCAAGGAATTCAGGGAGACCCTGTGGAATATTTCCATCAATTTCATCTAAACATCCATCGAAGTCGATTGTTTGGAGAATATTGGTTGAATTATTGGTTGAATCGACCCGGCTCGAATACTTTAATAAAAAAGTTCTACCCATAGTTGGTTGAATCGACCCGGCTCGAATACTGACCTGAACAATACTACGGGTCAACGAATTATTGGTTCAATCGGTGGTTCGGTTCAATCTACGGGTGAAGTCCTGTCAAAATATATTGTAAATATTTACATTGTATACTAAAATTCTGATAATTTTCTTACACATAAGCATCATTTTCACCTATAATAGGTAACGTAGGAGCACCTTGAAAAGTTTGCATAGTGGGAAGTACCCAAGAACTCATAGATTGCAATATTTGATATTTTACTAATCAAACATATTTATAATCTTTCTACTGGAACACATGAGAAGAGCTAATCGCATTTATGTTATGAAAAGAGATGACCAAGCTTTGAAAACTAAAATTTATTCAACAAAATTGAATCCCATGTGAAGTGCGAGCTTATTACATGGATATCTGCCGCCGAAACGAAGAAAAGGGGATAGTTCACCAAACTCATACGCTCTTCTTCAATTTTCACCACTTATTAAAAATCATAGAATCGACGACAAAAAATCGCTTAAAAATCAAAATAGCTTTATCAACCAAGAAAGTCAAAGCTTCTACGTTACAAAATACACAATTTTCTTGGAACATAACGAGTTTTCTACAGGGAAATTTACCAAAAAAATACATTAAAATTTCATGCTTACACGTTATTCGTCTAATACAAATTGAAGATTTATTCTTGGGAGGCGAACTGTACGAGACTTCTGAAGGGTTTCATTGTTGAGAGGTTTGGAATTCCATTTTTGGGTTTACAAGTGGCTCATCCGGTTCACTTAAAAATTGGGCTGCGAATTTCTAATTCCCACCGATTCAAACGGGTTTAGAACGGGTTCATTGCAAAGTGATTATAAAATATCACCTGGACCAGTCCTGGATCGGGTTTGATGGTTTTTGGACTGAATCGGCCAGTCCAATTCAAGTTTAATGACACTGCTTCTACCACCTTACAGTTAATAAAAGTTTGGATTAACAATTTTTTTTTAGTAACTCAAAGTTTGATCAGAGATTCCACGTTAATAAAAACATAGACAAATTCAATAACTATGGTTACAATGATATTCATCTTCCATGGTTATATCGTTATTGTAAAAAGATCAATTGAACTATTTGTACAATATTATAAAAAATATTATTTCACAAATTTTAATATCGATTTCAGTTATTTAACATTTCACACAAACAAAGGTGTTCTTGATCTTTCAATTTATGGTCTTTTTAGGGGGGGAAAAATTCTTTCAATTTTATGATTATTGTTGAATTTTGTTATATAATCCCTAGCTTAGCCCATGTTTGGTGTCCAACGCTTTAAAATTACATAATCATTTTCAACTACACATTCACATAATAAAATATTTTGTACACGAAATCAAAAAAATTTCCTACTTTTTAATCACAAATTCTCCTCAAAATATTATTTATTTTTATTTTTTGAAATAATGAACATCAAACACATGCATAATATCGAATATAAGCCAAAACATTGACGTTTCAATTAGTTTTCATAAGGGCCACTCTATACGTTTCATGCATTAGTACTAGTGAACAATTCCTAGCCATGAAAGAATCGATAAATCCATACGTATAAGCTGCCACGGGGACAATTTTTGGGAAAAAAATTCCGCCCCGCCCCGCCCAGCCCCGCCCATTCTTAGAGAATATGTCAATATTCAATGTAGTTGATATCTGATAAAAAATATTTAAATATTCATCGATATCTAAACTATTATTAAAATCTACTTCAATATATAGTCATGCTTTCGCTCAGCTATAAAACTATATTAAGTCCTTGTTTGGTCTCTCATTATTTTCAAAATTTTTTTTTTCTTATTTTCAACTATATATTTTTCAATAAAATAATATTACACGCAAACCCTTTTTTTACCCACAAATTTTCTATCAAAATACCATTCCAAAATATATTTTGAACAAAAAAAAGGACTCAAACAGGCTCTAAAATTCAAGTCAAATACAACATTAAACCCCTATTTGGTGGGAATTAAAATCAGATTTTTAGTAGAATTTGATAGAAATTAATGAAATGTGTAGTTGAAAAGTTGTAGGACCCATACAATATGTGATTGAAATGAATTATTGACTTTGATTTGGATTAAAATTTAGATTTTAATTCGTGCCAAACATGAGCTAAATTTAATTGCACATTTCATAAGATCCACATATTTCATCGACTTTTATTAAAACTTATTAAAATTTTGATTTTTATCTAAACAAATTGGGGTATAGTGATAACCGTATATTAGAACAATGCTACACATACAAAATAAATCATAGATTATTTACAGATACAATTGGGCTTAGCCCCTGTTTGACACCCATTTTGGGTAAAAAATTTATTTTGGAATAGTGATTGATGGAAGATTGTGTGGTTAAAAAGTAAGTAGAATTTTTTGGTTTATGTGTAATATTATTTGATTGATAGAATGTGTGGTTGAAATGAAGAATGAGAAATAGAAAAAGAAAAAGAAATGGGTTTCAAACAGGGGCTAAGTAACCAACCTGGCAGCACCTTTAAAACATCTGGTAGGATTTCCTATGTACATATATATTTTTTTCCCCATATATTAGCTCTTTGATTTATTTGATCATATTACTATTTTAGGAATTTTATTCATTGCTATAAAAATATGTTTTTCAGTTACTATCAATAAATATAAAATGTAAAAATTTGCAGGAAAAGTTTCGCCAACATAGTTATTACGCTTATTAATAATTCATAAGTTGAATTCAGTGATTTAATATCGTGATTAAGTCAACATTAACCATTACTTACTAAAGTGGGTTCACTGATTCATCGGTCAACGAATGTTTTTAAATGGATAATGTCATTTATAAACCCATTTTCTTATCGGATAAGGGATCATGTACACCTCTATGTACATTATTAGTGTCCGGTGATGTATTATCATGTGACAAAGTGTAAAACTTGATGTACATCAAACATGATTGTTTTTAAATATTTCCAATTTTAATTTGAGATTTCACGTTAATTGAACCCAACAAATCTGAGTTTTGATGAAATCAACTCAATCGTTACTTACCAAGTGGCCCACAATTTCATTGAACTCCTACTTTGCTATGAAATTCCATATGGAGAATTGTAATAACGATATCAAATCTTTCATTTTATCGCAGATTTGATCCAATATTTTATTTGTACCATTTACAGTACCAAACCTTTCAAGAATTCGCACTCAAAATCTAAATAAATGGACGGTTAGTTGACCAGAATAATTGATTTTGACCAAATAAAAAATGAGCAAAATACTAACCTTACAATTTTAATATAAAATAATTTTAAAAATCCAATTAAATGAAAAAAGAAGAGGTTGTCTCTGTCAAAACCCCACCCATCCACTTTCACACCCACACCGTGAAAATCTGCCAGCGACATTAACACCATTACCCAATGTCGGCATGGCCGTCGGCACCACAGGGTTCTTCTCCTTATCTTCCGAACCCGACTCCAATACTGCCGCATC
>CAIGRN010138788.1:0-18911 GCA_903798345.1 Fraxinus anomala
CTCTTTGAGTTGTCTTTCCAACACATCTTGAATCACATCAATCGGATATTGGGAGAGAAAGATATGATCAAAACACTGAACACTATCCGGCAGAGAAAAATTAACACTATGCGGTCGCATAGTGTTAATAGTTTACAAAGAAATTCTTAATTTACTACAATCTTTTTTTCGACCATTTTGGCTATGAATGTAGTTTTATTTCAGTAGATTAAAGTTAAAAAGAACTTCTTCACTGTAGTTGTCTTGATGACTATAATTGCTTAGCTATTAATGATGTTTTAGATGATGTGCCGAAAGATAATGAGTATGATACAAAGCATTCTTATCGATATTTTTGTGTTGAAGTTTGGTATGGTTGACTTACTGTAAGATTGTTTTGAATGAAGTTCAGGTTCACTTAAGATTTACTGTAAGCTTGTTTTGAATGAAGTTCATGCTCACTTAAGATTTATAGCTCATAAATGGAAATCTCTTTGATACAGCTCTTCCACTTTTCCCCGAAAAATAAAACAGTATTGTTTAAAGTTTAAACACTAATGATGCCTTTGATGGAGAGAATTGAAGGAAGAAAGTTGTTGAAGGTTTGAAGCATTTGGCCAGGTGAGATATGCCTCAAGGACTTCCAAGAAGATTTCATGGGTGGTGCTGAAAACCAAAAAAGGATGTTGTTTTGTTTCGTGAGGCTGTTCTTGAGAGGAATCTGGTGAACATATTATTTGCCTCTTATCGAATCATTTGGTTTATCAAGTACCTTGAGAGCCTCGACCTCTGGACAAGCCTTTCCCCAGAGTGTTTGATTATTAAGACATCCATTAGAAGTAGGTCACAAGCTGCACAGCTCATGACTGATATCTGAAAGAGGAAGGATTTGAAGGAGCAGATCACACTACTCTGTGAGTACAAGGATAGGCTGTAAGGTAATAATGGCGTAAACCTTTCTACATTTTTTACCTCTCGCCGCTGTAAAATTTACCTAGAAAAGTACAATTAAAAGCATAAACATGATCATTCACTCGAAGGTATCTCTGTGCTTGTTATCAAATTCAAATAAGTTTATTTCTGATGACTTTAATGATTTGCAATTGCTTAGTTTTATGCAACTTCATGTGGGGGCAATGCCTAGCTGAATCTGTAGCTTGGGACACACTTACCTGGTTTGCTGCACTTATTGCTATGGCTGAGTAATCTCTTGGTTCAGTCAAACTGTTGTTAAGGTTGATTTAATCATAATTCTCTAACATGTTTAGGATAAATTATAGAGATAGGTGGTGAATAAGTGGGTAGTTGTTGTAGCCCTCAAAACTTGTGGATAAAAAGTGACTTTAGTGTTTGTAAATGGTTTATAAACTTGACCAAACATAGCTGCATTTAAACTGGTACAGAAACATTTTTAGACCTGTAGTATAATAACATTTGTTCTGTTTTCCCTTCGATGAGCAATAGTTACAATAATATTTTTTTCTGGTAGGACATGAAATATCTTAAACCTATTTAACTATCAAATTCTTTTATATCTCCCATCACTGGAAATGCCTCCATGAAACATGAATTATTTTACCCAGTTTGTAATTATCCCTGTTTGTCCATTTCTTATAATTTTAATTTCCAATTGTTTGTTTTTATTGTGCACCCTTTTTACCCTAATGATAGCCAGTGTATTATTATTTCGTTTTCAGTTTATATGCTTTTAGCATTCTTTCTATTCTCTACTACACAATAGATGAAAGCAGGTCTGGACCAAAAAACCATATTACAGTTACTTAAGAGTGAAATTAATGAAAGCATCTATGCCGTTTACTGGGAAAAAAAGTGGCGGAGTTACAAACTGATGTCATCAAAAAACAGCTTTCGAATTTTTGCTATCAGCTGGAAGAATTTGCCCGTAGACAAAAGGTCCTTTATTTACTTAGGTTCAAGTTTTATTTAATTTTCATAAGAATATACTCATTTATTTAGTTGTGAATTTTACACTGGTCCTGGATAACATCATTTCTTGTTAACTCAATTGATACAAAAAGGTATACTAAGTGAATCTCAACTTCAGATAAGTTTTATAGCGCATGTAAGTTAATTTCTTACTATAATAATCTATTGTCTATACTTTTGTTTACAAATTACTCCAATTTTTCATATAAATAAATAAACAAATGGTGGAATGTAAATGAGGACTACATTAACCTAAATGTTATTCTTTCTCGTTGCTCTCAATTTTTTAGTGTACTAATATTTTAAAATTTCAGCAACTATATTTGCTTTAGCATTGTGAAAAAAAAAAAAGAAAAAAAAAAGGAATTGCCATACTTTCCTGTGTCATTGTACTGTCTTCATACAGTAACATCCAGCAGTTTTTTAATCTTTCCTACTGAACACATTGAGCAGCTTTTTTAGCTTTTCTATTGACAAAAGTTAGTAGGTATGGACTTTCACCCTACTCATCTTCACATGTCAAATTTCACTACTGACAATATGTATCATATCTTTCAACTTTTATCTCACAAGTACATGCAAGCTAGCTACTTACATATATATATATATATATATATACACACACACACACATACATACATATATATATACATACATATGCTATTAAGCAACTCCACATCAAACGTTTATATATATGTATATATACACATACATACATATATATATATATACACATACATATGATATTAAGCAACTCCACATCAAACGTTAGAAGAACACATACACGCTTGCGTTTCAACATTCAACACTTGAGGACGAGAAGAAAGTATCATTTGCTTCACCCTTCAAGTAAATGTATCAACACATCTCAAGAAAAATAGACTTTCTTGCACACACTATATTTCACTACTTTCTCATTATTCATCATTTGTATCTCTCCTTTCTTTCAGCCTTAACAACATGGCAGGAAACTTTAAGTTCATACAGCAGATCAATCCAAACGAGAGGAACTGGCAAGCAAAAGTAATTGTTGTTGAAAAATTATCACCAAAACAGGAAAAACATAGTAGCAGTAGATATCAAAACATAGTGTTAATGGATCTTTAGGTAAACATCTTTCGGTAAATAAATAAAATTTTTAACTCTTCATTTTTTTATTTTTTTTTTTTGCTTCTTTAAAGATTCCAATAAAAAACAAACATTTGTTTTCATTTCCATTCAAAACTATCATAGGGAAACATAGTGCACACAACACTATATGATGTCAATATTACAGCCTTTGAAGATCATCTCCAACTGAGCAAAACGTATATTATTTCAAATGCTCTTGTTACACAAAACCTGAGTATAGAGCATCAAATGGTAATGTCCAATGGATAATATCTGGAAAGACACGTGTCGAAGAAGTGAATGAAAACCACATGGAATTCTTGTTTTCAACATATAGTTTTACTCCATTTCCAGAAATGGAAAAACATATGGATTGCAACAGTGATATAAGTAATTTCTAACCAATCCTTTCTCCTATTTTTTATAACTTACATTTTTAGTTCATTTAATTCAAAAACACGCATGCACATAATTATTAACTTGTAGACAGCCTTTTCACACGTAGCATCTTTGTAGGCATATTTGCAGTGGCTCTTGACATACGGCCAAAGAGACATTCAAACTCGGTCTGGAAACCAAACTTACGTGTAGGATATTTTCCTGATAGATAAAACCTTCCACACAATAGTTTTAACAATGTGGGATGACCCTGTGGAAAAGGAATGTGTTCTAATCGGGAAAGCATTGCGAAAAAGCCTATCATTTTAGCTAACCGATTGAAAGTCTCATCATTTAACGGTAGCATTTAGTATACATATTTTACTTTACAGTTTATAATTACTTAAAAGTAGTATAATTTTATACAGACAAGAAACTAATGTTTAATCCATAATGCAGGTCTTACACTGTCAACCAAAATCAATAGCACCTTTTTCATAGATGCTGGTTTCAACGAAGTTGCAGAACTGAGAAAATGGTAATTATAAGAAATTTGTACAGTATAAAAAATCATTCACAGTAATATCTATTCACTATATATTCACTTTGTACTCTTCTATAAACATTTACTGCCAGGGTTGAAGCACATAAATAAGAACAAAACCACATTGCACTGGAGAAACCAAATCAGATAATCACTCCCACAAAGTTATCTCCTACTCTACACAAAAAATTTACTCAGATGCAAAATTTAAAAGGAAGACTACTTGGGGTAAATAATTTTACTTCATTGTAAATTTATAGTCTATTCTTCCTATGCTTTACAAATACATTTTGCTTATTTTTTTATGTAAATATTACATTTCTCAACAACATAAATATTATTGGATCAAAGCTAGACCATCCATCAAAACAACAAAACAAACTTTTTGGTACATGTCATGTAACAATTGTAATAAAGTCACTCATGCTGATTTTCATGAAACTTTCCTGTATATTTACTGCAAACATCCTACTGCGAAGGCTGTACCCAGGTAACACTTATTGTAATTTATTCCAATCAGTAACCTTATTTGAATTACTTTAAGCATCTATGATACTTTCATACATATTAATCGTTCTCTACTAAATTGAAATATCCTTATTCCCCATTACCATGGAGCAAATGCCACTGTACAATTGAAAGATGAAAGTGGAACTTTAGATGCAAGTGCAATTGGAGACCCTGCAGAGACAATACTGAAGAATAGTGCTGAGAATTTGATGAATTTTACAAAAGTAGTAAGAGATGCTTATAAAAGATGTTTTTAATAATCATGCCACACCATTTAAACTTCTAATCATACATATTTATAAATAACGATTTTGCATCTTTATTTTCAACAGGAAACTGATCCATCCATTGCTGCAATACCCTTGCTGGACAATGAAGAGGAATACAATTTTTACATCAAAGTTACCCAACTGGAACAGAACACTACTCAGTACAGATATGAAATCATATTTGTTCTGACTGCTATTCCTGCAATTCCTGTTACAACGGAACAACAAATTGAGAAAGACAAAAGCTCTTTGAACTTTGCTGAAGAAAACAAAAATTCTGAGAATGAAGAAGTATCTATACTATCTGCAAAACGAGTGCTCTTCCAAACATCAGTTAAGCCAGTGCTTCCCGATATAGTGGCTGAAAAGAACATCGTGGCTAAAAAAAATATCACCACCCCTAGCTCTACAACTCATCAAGTCATAACAAAGAGAAAACTCAGCTAACCATTCTCATATATTTTTTGTCACAATATAAATGCTACAACCTGGAAGTTAGTTTTGCTCATTTTGCCATTATAACTCGTGAATGAACAACTATGTTTTATTTTGTAGCACATAAGGCTAAGCTTAGAAGTCGATGGTTTCAAGTTCAAACTTTCATGTATTTTGTAATACAGATGTTGCCCATATTTTGCTCCAGGGAGATAATAACACTAATGTACTTTTGTTGCTTCGAACTTTGTTGATATTTTGTATAAGTTCAAGCTAAATCAATATCTATGAATTCTAATCATCGTTTCTATTTTAAATGTTGCGACAAATTTACTATTATTTCTCCTGCAATTGACAAATGATTGATTACATTGGCTGCTCCTCCAAGCATGATGCCATGTCGCACGGCACTAAAATATGGTCACAATAGCCCGAAAAGATTATTGATTAAAAGAGTGGAACTTACAGGATTCACACTTGGCTTACTGGTTTTTGCACAATGACGAATTTGCACTAACTCACTAGTATTGACAAAGTTACCGTATTTGCACAAGGCTTATTGGATTAACAAGGAAGTTACTGATTTTTGTAAAGCCTTATCGAATTTGGAATAAAACAGAGGAAATACCGGATTTACACTAAGCCACCGGATTTGCAATAAGCTTACCATATTTGTGTGAAAAGATTATTGATTCAAAGAGTGGAACTTACGTGATTGACATTTAGCTTACCAGATTTTGCACAAAGACGAATTTGCACTAACTTACTAGTATTGACAAAATTATCTCGTATTTGCACAAAGCTTACCAGATTAACAAGGAACCTACCGGTTTTTGTAAAGGCTTACTGGGTTTGGAATAAAATAGAGGAAATACCGGATTTACACTAAACTAGCCGGATTTGCAATAAGCTTACCGTATTTGCGTGAAGCTCTCCGATTTTGCTAAAGGAAGGAAATACTCAGTTTTAAGGAAAAATGGAGAATGAAGAAGGAACGTACGTTTTTTTTAATTACCAATTGAATATATAACATTACAAAATATATAGTTTTCAACAACAACCCACCTACTTCAATCTATCAAGTTGTCTAAGTATGGTCTTAACATGCTCACAATAGCCCAAAATTTCTTTCGGCCATAGAGGGTGTTTTTTGATTCTCATTCAAGAATGCAAAATGTATGTCTACGCAACAATGTTGCAAGTTGTATTGCATTAGTAGTAAGTTCTCCTATCTGAAATCTCATTTAATATTTGCATCAGTAGTAATACAAATCTTCCAAATTATATGTAATGGTTTAGTTGATATTCATTTGAATTTTGGCTCAGTATATATGATCTCCATTTGAATTTCTGTCACCTTAATACAAATACAACTCTTTGCCTTTCTATTTAATTATAACCAATTTTAAATATTTGATTTTCAACAATTTTTAAATTAATTACTTGCATTAAAACTTTTACCTACCCTCTCAACTACCCACCAACCAGTTAATATTTCAATTTTCAACCACCACATTCTTATCTACAACCATCAATTCAATTCACACTACAAACTACATTCATCCATTGCCAATTCAATTCATCTATCCCAATCCTAAAGAACCACAATTACCGCCACCGCGACCTCAAAGGTTAGTTATTTCTGGCTTAAATTTACGGGGCAAGGAGACACTAACTCCATAGACACCGTCTGCGAAATGGAGACAACATCGTGTCTCCGTCTGTCGCACGGAGACATGCTGTCCGTGTCTCCGTCTCTCATGGAGGGACCGTGAGAAGGAGACACGCTGTGTCTCCGTGTGCAACGGAGGCACCGGACCTGCCCCCAACCGCCAACGACTCCTCCCACAGCGTTCGGTCGGATTTTGTGTAAGTTTTATCTACCATTTCTCAATTCGAAAATGAAAATTTACAAATGCTTATTTAACTATCGACCCACAGTCTTTCGTTAGGGTTTTGTAGCAAAATTTTCGTTTGAGCATTCAATTAATGTCTCCAGGAACACCAACTTATTTATTTTTATAAATCAGATTACCAAACCTGCTGGCTGCTCCCTGGCGAAAAAAATTAGACACATTTGATGCTCTACCTCTTGCCTCAGTCCGGGTCCGACCGTTCCCAGCCTCCAACAGTCCCGCCACAGCGTGACCGCTTCATTCTTCAAAGTTCAAACCATAACCCAAAGGTCAGTATTTTTACGAGACTTATTTCAAATTTGTGATTTCAGATTTCAGCCCGCCAATTCCAACCTTAAATCCTCTACTTTTTGATTTCATTTTTGTGATTTGTGAGATTTATTTTGGGAACTTCATCAAAAATTCAAACCTAGGGCAGGGCAATTGTGTTCAAGTATAAGAAATTAACATTATTTTATTTTATCAGCTCAAATGAAATTACAGACTCCAAAATGTATTTGTAGAGGAAGGAAAGAAAGACGAACTAAAACAAACTAAAACCTATTCTTATTACAGTGGAGTGTCCGAACTATGGAAGATGATCAATTAGGTCTTTAGGAAATAACTTGTACATCCCCCCCTCAAGTTGGATATTGATGGAAGTCCATCAAACCCAACTTGGAAAGTAGGAACTTGAATTGAGATGGAAGAGATTTTGTAAACACGCCCGCAGCCTCATCGTTGGAAGATATGTGTTGTGGATTAATGAGACCAGCTTTGTATTGATTACGAAACACATGACAATCTATTTCAAGGTGCTTTGTACGTTCATGAAAAACTGGATTAGCACTAATATGGAGAGCTGCTTGATTGTCGCACCAAAGAGGAATTAGAAGACTTGGGGCTATGTAGAAATCTTGAAGAAGATAGGTGATCCATTGAATTTCGCAAACAGTTGCAGCCATACTTCGATATTCAGCCTCTGCAGAAATACGCGAAACTGTCTGCCGTTTCTTTGATTTCGAGGAGATAAGAGCGCCACCCAAAAAATGCAATATCCTGTCAATGACTTCCTAGAATCTAGACATGATGCCCATTCCGCATCGCAATAAACTACAAGTTTAAAATTGTTAGAAGAAGGAAAAAGTCCTTTTGACATAGTGCCTTTGATGTACTTCAGTAAATGTAGCGCAGACTCCTAGTGTGAAACAGTTGGTGAATTAAGAAACTGACTTAGTTGCTGAACTGTATAAGACAGGTCTGGTCTGGTAAGATTAAGATAGAGTAATCTTCCCACAAGCCTCCTATACTGATCAGGTTGTTGATACAAGACACCATCTGCAGTGAACTTATGACCTTTGGGCAGTGGGATATCCATAGGTTTTGAACCCAGCAAACCAGCATCAGTGACGATGTCCATAGCATACTTCCTTTGATTGAGATACAAACCTTCTGAGCAGCTTGCTATTTCTATCCCCTAAAAATACTTAGCAAGTCCTAGATCCTTTATAGTGAAAGTAGTGTCAAGAAAATGCTTGACCTTCTGTATTTCTTTATCATTTGTTCTAGTAATGAGTGCATCATCTACATATACGAGAAGAGCAGTGATTTTATGATCTGAATGAAGAATAAAAATACAATTATCATGCGCAGATTGTGTGAAGCCATATAGTTGCAAGTGCTCGCAAAATTCTGAGTTCTACTGCCGGCTAGCCTGCTTTAAACCATAAAGTGACCTTTTTAGTTTAAAAGCCTCACCTTCCTTAAACTTTTTGTATCCTTCTGGAGGCCACATATAAATTTCTTCTTCTACAAAACCGTGCAAGAAGGCGTTATTAATATCCAGCTGATATATGGGTCAATCTTGTGCAGAGGAAATAGCGAAAAAATCCTGATTGTTACTGATTTCGCTACAGGGGAGAAGCTATCAACATAATCAATACCAGCCACCTGATTATACCCTTTTGCCACCAGCCTGGCTTTACATCTGTCTAGACTCCCATCTGGTTTCATTTTTGCCTTATAAACCCATTTTGATCCAACGAGATCCTTTCCTGGAGGCAGGGGAACAATTTCCCAAGTCTGATTTTGTTCTAATGCTGTAAGTTCATTCTCCATAGCTTGAATCCATTATGTCCTTGTTCTGGCCTCTTTATAAGAGTTTGGTTCTTGGATTGTAGATATGTTAGCCAGAAAATGAAAATAGTTTGGTTCAAAATGTGGAGACTTATGAAAAGGATAAGTATTTGGTGTATGGGAAGAGTATTTTAATGCACTGGATAAAATATTAGATGTGAGAATAGAAGATGTGCATAACAGGTTACTTACAAAATCCTGCATCCATGTAGGTGCAGATTTAGGTCTGGTGCTTTTCCAGGTTTGAAGAGAGTTCTGAGTATGAATGATATGATTTGAAGAAGAATTCATGGAATCATCTGATTGACTGACCTTTTCCTGACTGAGATGATAAGTAACAGTAGGTTGATTGATATCAGGAGAATTGTCATAAGCAGGTTGGGCATCATTTTGGTTTTCAAGATGGGAACTTACTGATGTATCATCCTCAAAATGTATTTCAGACACAGGTATTGGTATAGAAGATTGGGAGTTATGAATATCTTTGTAGGGAAAAACATGCTCATGGAAAATAACATCCCTAGACACAAAAACTTGTTTATTGATTAAATCATATAGCTTAAACCCATGTTATTACCCAGTAAATTGCATTTAAAACTCCTTGGTGCAAATTTTTCTTTGAATGGTTTTGTGTTAGTAGCATAACATAAACATCCAAAAACTTTCAAGTTTTGATATGTGGGCATCTTTTTGTGCAAAATCTCATAAGGTGTTCTCCAGTTTAATATGACAGTGGGCAACTTATTTATAATGTGTGTTGCCATTAAAATTGATTCTCCCCAAAAATTCTTCGACAAATTAGATTGAAACATAAGTGCTCTTGCTATTTGCAAGAGATGTTTATGTTTCCTCTCAACAACTCCATTTTGTTGAGGTGTATAAGGACAACTTTTTTGATGATGAATTCCATTTTCAGCTAAGAACCTTTGCAACTCAAAATTTGTAAATTCTGTCCCATTATCCGTTCTCAAGCATTTTATGTTCCTGTTAAACTGTGTTTTAACCATTTTGTGCAAAATTTTCAAAGTGTTGAGAACCTGGGTTTTATGCCTGATTAAGAAGGTCCAAGTGCACCTACTAAAGTCATCTACCACTGTCAAAAAATAATGTGCTCCACAAATAGATGTGTATTTATATGGCCCCCATAAATCCACGTGTAATATTTCAAAGATGTCAGATGTTTTTATATCACAACTGGTGAAAGACAATCTATGTTGTTTAGAAAAGGAACAAACATCACAAGGTGAAAGAATTTCTTTACTGAAAGGATTCATCATTTGCAAATGTTGCATTACATTTCCAGAAGCATGTGCTGACCTTCTATGCCAAAGAGTGATAGATTCATCTTTGGTTTTATTGCTATCAACAGGAAAGGAATTATTTGAAGAAGAAACATTACAAGCAATAGAAATGAAAGACTTTATAGTAGATGCATAGAAGGAGGTCTTGTCAAGTATGTATAAGTTCTTTATCAACCTTCCTACGGCTAGTATCTTCTCAGTCGAAAGGTCCTGCAAAAGGCAATGATCTTTCATGAAAATGAATTTCAGCTTTAAAGCTTTGTTTAACTTACTCACTGCCAATAGATTGAATTTGAAGGTAGGAATGTGAAGGGTATCCGTGAGGATAAGGTTGTCATTTAGATAAACATTTCCAAAATGTTTAACAAAATTCGTAGTGCCATCAGGTAAAAAGGAGAATGTTTTTGTTAGTAGGTATAGGAATTTTCAATAATGAAATGTCATTGCACATGTGATTAGAAGCTCCAGTATCTACAATCCATGACTTAGATCCTATTAAGTTGAAAGCACTTAGAGCAGAATTAAATTTGAGTTTAAGAGTTGAACCTGCAAAATCACCTATATGAGCAAAATTAACACTGTTTCCAGAACTAGCTCCCTTTCCATTCATCATTTTTTTCAGTTCCTATTGAATAATTTCTGAAATGTTCATGTTCCTGTACTCATCTTCAATTCCTCCAGAATTTATTTCATTTCCCATCTCTAGCGGTGAGTCTGCCATATGTGCAGTGAATTTTCCTCCACCTTTTTCCTTCTGTTCACTCAATTGTTTAAACCAGTCTGTATATCCAATCAGCTTAAAGTAAAATTCTCTGCTATGTCCTGTGGTTTTACAATGTGTGCAGAACTCGTTCCTTTTTTCTTCTTTACTCATATCAGATTTTCTACCATATCCTCTGCCTCCTCCAATTCTTTTATACCCCTGAGTTTTAACATTCATAGCACTTACTTCAGTATGTTCTTCATAAGATACCTGAACCTCTCTCTGGCCTTATTGATTGGTGGTAAAGGATCTATAACCAGGATCTGGCTTCGTGTGTGTTCATATTCATCATTCAATCCCATGAGAAATTGCATAAGTCTATTGAATGAAGTCATCTCTGATACTGACTTGGCTGATTCACCGGTGCACTCAGGTATAGGCATTAAGAAGGTTAGTTCATCCCACAGTCTCTTTAATTTCGTGTAGTATTTTGAAATAGACATGTTACCTTGTGAGATAGAACTGATTTNTCCTCAATCTCCATCCATAATTCTCTAGTAGTGCTAGTGTATAGAAAAGCTTCAACAATTTCCTTTGAAATAGAATTCAGTAACCATGAAGTAATCATGTAGTTAACTCTCAACCATTTATCATAATTTGGTGAATTTTTCTCAAGTATTTCCACACTACCATCAATAAGTCCTAACTTCATCTTAGCTCCAAGAGCAATTTTTACAGATCTATTCCATGCCAAAAAATTCTTACCAGTTAGAGGAGCTGTAACTAATGTCATTCCTCAATGATCTGAGCTATGAAGAAATAGTGGATCTGAAATATTTACCTCACTCTGCCTTCCATTCCCTGATTCGTCTGGTCATTCCTTGGATCTACAGGAAGCAGATCTACATTTTGATGTCCAGCCATGGCAGCTTGGTTTTGAGCTTACCCTCCTCCTACTTTAACGGATTCATCGCTTGCGGTTCTAATATTCCAGAATCTACCGCTCTGATACCATGTTCAAGTATAAGAAGTTAACACAATTTTATTTTATCAGCTCAAATGAAATTACAGTCTCCAAAATGTATTTATAGAGAAAGGAAAGAAAGACGAACTATAACAAACTAAAACCTATTCTTATTACAGTGGAGTGCCTGACTATGGAAGATGATCAATTAGATCCTTTAGAAAATAACTTGTACAAATTGTGAAATCTTTATGATTATTGATTATTGGGTAGTTGAACTTCCTCTGTTTAGTTTAAGCTTGAACTTGTTTAGCTTCTTTGTGATATTTGTTTAACTTGAATTGTTTTTGTTTAATGTATTGTTGGTGTTGGATGAGAGGAATTATTCATAAGCATTTACCTCTGTTTTTCTTTAGTTTAAGGCATTGTTGGGGTTGTCATACTTGAATTGTTTTTGTTTCTTCTGTGCCTGTGCGCTTGTTCAATTAGGAAGATGTGAAGTTAGGTGTGGAAGTTATATTTTCAAGGGCTATGTTTGAGCTTACCTTTATTTTTGAGGATGAACATCTGTTCACTAATTCCTTGGAAATATAATGTTGACTCAAAGGCAAGGGGTGATTGTGATATTGAGTGTGAATTATTGAGAATGATGTATTTGGCAATATTGAAAATGATTGTTGATTTCGTGACTCTACAACTTGAGTTAGAATGAAGAACTTGATAACTTGAATTAGAATTTTAAGATATAATTCGAAAATAACTATATTTAGGTGCTGCATTGGTAATCCCGAGAGACTGTAAGATTCATGATGAAAACTTAAGTTTTTTGTCTATTAAATAAAGTTCTCTGTTTACTATACACCGTGTCACCGTCTCACACCGCACACAATCCAATTTGATAAATTCTATTCAATTGTGTTTTTGTAGATGTCTTTACAGTACATAATATCCTCATATCAGTGGTTTTCTGCACTCAATTTTCAAATTATCGATATCTCAAAGATTTCGTAGAGCTCATAGATGCAGATGAACAAGCCTCTTTATTGTGTAGTAAGTTTCATGGTTTTATGTATTGACTGCTATATAGAGCAAAGGAAGAGCCGCAGTTTAGCAATAAATTAGTCCATGAATTCATAATAAGACTTGTAGATTGTGGTAAAAACAACAGGTTTGGGTTAACTTAGATAACCATCTGTCACACTTTGGTTTGCAAGAATTATGTCTTATCACAGGCTTACCATGCCATGAGGTGTCAGTTAATCTTAACTCCAGTTATAATAGAGTTAGAAATTAGTATTTTAATGGTACAAAGAAATTATGACAATGCTTTTTCAAGCATTTTATCTCTGTCAGCATCAAGAAGATAAATTTAAGCTTGAGTTGGTGGAGTATGTGTTGAAACATACAGGAATAAATATTGATTATAAAGCTTTAGGCATGGTTGAGGATGTTAACAACTTCATTGACTATCCCTGGGGGTGTACAACATACTTTGTTTTATTAAATTTAGTGCAACAATCCCACCTCCAAAGACTTCACAGAATACAACAGAATTACGAAAATGAATGTAAATATGCACTGCATGGATACCCACTTGCATTTCAGGTATTTCCTTCTATTCTTATATTTTGCATATGTAAAGTTTATATATACTATCTCATCTTCTATATTCAATTATCATTTAGCCCCTGTTTGGCCCCCATTTTAGGGGGTTGAAAATTTTTACAATAGTGATTGATGGGAGAATGTGTGGTGGAAAAGTTTTAGATTTGTGTGTAATATTATTTTATTTGATAAATGTGTGGTTAAGATGAAGAGAGAAAAAAATTAATGTAATGGAATGAAATTTAATGGGGCTCAAACGGTGGCTTAGTATTGGATATACGACGCTTTTCCACGAATAAGAGGAAAATTCGGACGCTCAGATGCAAAACTTCCCAGGCTCCAAGAATGCACAGCTGGAAGCGAAGTTCTTCAATTGGATGTAATTGGAGTTGGGCCAAGTTCTTCTATTGGATGCAATTATGTCACTAAACAAGAAATTGAGGATATGCTCAACATACATAGATAGCATACTAGAGAAGACATGGAGGAAATGCTCAACATACATAGACAACATGTAGCATCAGATATATCAAATTTGTTCAACATCTTCAAAACAGACATCATTCATGAATCAAACAATCAATACCAAGCAATTCTTCAAAACCAACAAGAATTGTTTCAATAGCAACACAATTGACAGCAAGAAAACTTTCAACAACAACAGTCACAACAATAGCACGATGAAGACATGCAATCAAGCATGAAAACTTACTTCAATGCCAGTTTGACTTCTATAACATCATATATCAGTGAAGAAAATAGCTGTGTATTGAATAAGTTATCGGAGTGGCAATCCAATATGCAAGCTGCTATAGCTTGTGTTCAAGAAGATGTTTCTCTCCATAGAAGTTCAACATCTCAACATGTTGAAAGATTGAGAAAAGGAGAAAAAGGTAAGGGAAAACAAATACAATTTTCGAAAAGCTTTCCTTTAGAAGACTATCCTATGGAGAAATACAAAGTAATCACAGATTGGATACAAAAAAATCCATCTAGGTAAAAAACCTAAATTATTATAATTTTACTTCTATATATCCTAATTTCAATTATGTTATGCAATGCGTAATGGGAAGACAGAACAAGAAATTTACACAAAAGAGATACACTGAAAACTATAATGGATATAACACATGACATCAATATTAAGGTTATTAAACTTCATTCATCTTAAAATTTTTTATTATATACTATATTTAATTTACATTTATTTATTACCAGCATCTTGAGGTGGAATTGACACTGTTGCGCTGACGTATCAAAGACGGTTGCAACCTTATTTTAAAGGAGTATGGAATTCTAGATTTCGGATTCGAGATGGAATGCAGTACCCAATATTCAATGATGAAAAGTATAAAAGAAGGAACTACATGTCGGGATCAACGTTCTCTCAATGTCACTCGTTTAGATGAATACATAAAGGGTAATGTACCAATCGCTGCTCAACCATGGATAACATTTAGTTATCTATTGATTCCATATTCATATCCAGGCAATGACTGGTACCTCTTTCATGTAAATATCAACGAATGGAAATTTTGTATATATGATTGTAGCCACAATACTCATACACCACAACAGATTATGCAATATGCACTTCCAGCATTAGATATGGTGGCATTATCTGTTGCTATCTTCAACATTTTCCATCAGCAGAGATATGAGGAAAAATAGAAACAAATCGATGAAAGTAGAAATCATGCCTTATCAGCCATGTGCAAATAATGGGTAAATATTATATTTACTATTTATTACAATATTTCGTTTCCTCTTACATTTATATTATTTATTTAATCTAACATAAAATATTTTTCTCGTAGGCCAAACTGTGTAATTTTTTTGTTGAAATATATAGAATGCTTCGTCTTTGGACATCCAATAGAATCAGTTTGTTTTGACAGAATGACTATTTACAGGCAGAAAATTACAGTAGATATTTGTTGTAATAAATACTTTCTAGATGCTGATGGTAATGGATGACATTATTTCTGCACAAAATCCAACAGCATTCGAGCTCCACAGACAGAGGTAACATATGAAATTAATTCTTACTCTTAAATGTCTCTCTCTTGGAGTATATAATTAAACCATTACAGCTTAGAAAACTTCTACATTTGTAATTCCTTTATTTCATAGTTTTATTGAAGTCACAACAGCACCTCAACATTCTGCTAGACTTGCACATCAAATATTGTATAGCTTTGTAAGGATTTTTATAGTAAAAAAGTTAGGAGGAAAATGTATGTTATGATGAATTATCACTTCTTCAAGAACACCATTATGAGTAGATAAACACATGTACAGACTCAATCTGCTTTCCTGACTCTCAGTATCTTTTACTTGATCTAATTGATCTATTGAGCTTCTGGTGCTTGCTTGAACTTTAAATGTCTTCCAAATATTCTCATATAGAAACATCATACAGGAGAGTAATAAAGAAATATATTTTAGAAATTTATAGATGAAAGATGAAAAAGTTATGCTGATAAATGGATCAGCAATTATGATAGAAGAGTGGCAGCCATCAAAATCCTTGTATAGTGAAGCAGCTACATCAGAAGAATACACAGGAAGAGAACAAAGTGTCTCAACATTGGTGCTGACATTGTAGCATTAAACAAATACATGGACGCTCAGTAATTGGATAATTCTTACTCCCCCGTCCCCTAAATATAGTTTAACACTGTGTTTTTTAGGTTATTGTGGTGGCGGATGTTGAGCAATTGTTACTTAAAGAAACAAGTCACTGAGTAAATTCTTTTATTTCAAGGTTCAAAACTTATAGACTCCACTGCCTTGATTATTATTTTAGGTTAGTACAATAGTTGGTTGAGCTGTTGAATATTGATTCTAAGATTCCTCATGAAAGTACTGCTTTCTCTATTTATTGGTTTTACGAGAGGATTCTGTTTCTGTTATGCAGGCTGATGGTTGGATTGTGAATACAATTAGTTTACTGGAGAATCATAATCAAGTTCGCCGGAGGAGGTTTTGGGGTGTCTAAACAAAGCTCAAAATATTTAACATAACTGATTACAAGAAAGGTAATTCTCTTCTTAAATCTGTTTGCAAAATATGAACTATGAAGAAGGAAACTTGTTGGAGTGAAAATTTAAATGACATTCTTTTACGCTTACAAAATGTGATGGAGTCAATTCCCCATGATATGTTCTATTGAAGTTCACTTATTTAATTTATGTGGCTTAATGGACTGTTAATCTTCTCATTTATTTCTTTAAATTTTGACAGTGGTATATCTTGATGCTGATACTATTGTGGTTAAGAGCATTGAAGATCTTTTCAAATGTCGAAATTTTTGTGCCAACTTAAAACATTCACAAAGGCTACATTCTGGAGTCATGGTAGTTGAACCTTCTGCAGAACTTTTCAATGACATGATGACCAAAGTCAACACTTTGCATTCTGACACTGGAGGTATAGTACACTGTTATTGCCCATTGCCAATGGTTTTTTTTATGCTAAATAAGGACATGATACTTATAAATCTTGAAAAGTATTAAGACAAATAAATAAACTTGAAAGTTATATAATATCACAACTGTAAATAAATCAATGGAGTATATTGTCTAGAAAAAATGACGGTTTGACTAAGTTTTGAAGCAAATTGAGGAGTAAATGGGATGGAAGCCATGGTAATTATTAACTGTCCATTTTGTACTTAAAATGAAGAATTTCTTCTTGTAGTATTGGACAATGGATATTGTGTAGTTGTCTAGACATTGAATTACTACTTGACATAGGACCTTCTACTGTGGTCAAAGTATTTTTGAGGCATGATTTTATGTTGAGACGTTTCAAGATTACTTCATTTCACAATAAATGTACCATATATGGACATGGAATGCAGAATGGGATTGGTATGCCGACTATTTTATAATATGTACATAGAAGCTGATGCTAAATTAAAGTATATTAAGCTATAACTGGAAGCAAGAAAAAAAAAACTGTTAAAAAGTTGAGATGTATTTGTGAGTTTTTCTTTTCCATACCAAGTCTCTCACTTTTCCTCGTGGCTCTAACAGGTGACCAAGGGTTTCTCAACTCATAGAACTCCGATTTTGCCAATGCACACCTTTTTGAGCCAGATACATCTCCAGAGGATTTGAAGTCTAGACCTGCTCCCCAAATGGAGAGACTTTCCACTTTATATAATGCAGATGTTGGCCTTTACATGCTAGCTAACAAGGTGACATCCCTTACTTCTAATAAGAATTTGTCTTTCTTCGGTTGCACAATTTATTGTTGTTGAGTAAATGTACTCCAAAAGCTGCTCATCAAGGTAGCTTTGCTTATAGAGGGGGTGCCTTTCCTGTATATCCAATGTGCACGTGTATGCTTCCTTTATTTATTTTGACCTTTTTTTAAGGGGGAATCGTTTTTGTCCTTAATCATTGTAGATTAGAATGAAGTAGCACTTCAAAAGCTGAGAATGTATACAATTGGTTTTACTGGGAGCTTAGATAGTAATAATTTAAGCAATAGTCTCTGCTCCTTTATATATGTCAACAGTCATTTATGTCCATTTATCACATTAAGCTTGAGATATTTTACTTATTTTATACTCCTGTCAGAATTTAAAGCACAAAAATATATAAGTTGTCAATTTTCCAAAAGTTCATGGTGTTAGGTTAGTCCCCAGTCCCCATCCACATCCCTTACACTCCCGCACACCCATCCATCCACACCCTTCTCTTCCCCCCGCATTCAAGAGCTCCAACATATCACTTATTTGGGGAAATTGTTTGGGATTCATAATTTTGAATGAATTGTTTGTACCTCTCTGGGTACCTGTCCTTCCTTTCATTCTTCATATTTCTGTACAGCATGGGAATTGAAAATGTTGTGGATCAGAAATAAGATAAATCAGGGCTACGTGACGGTACATGCTCAGCTTATGAAATGGCAATTATTTGGATTCAAAATCAACTCAAGCAGAACGAAACAAAGATCACGTCTCATGTTACTCTTATTACACAGCAAAATTCTTCTTCAATTTTCAGACATGTCTCAAAACCGAATGAATGTTGATTAAAAGGTAGTTATTTTTACTCTTTCATTAGGCTTCATTAATTGTGTAAAATTACCATATATCAATCCACGCTATCAAGTAGCCAAGT